>VIAB01027196.1:4080-14220 GCA_009801035.1 Oophaga pumilio
AAAGTCTTCCTTCAACCTTAATAACTATGTTACTATGTTAAGCTCAGACCAGGAGAGCAGACAGCCAGTACGAAGTTTATGGTGCGATCCTCGCATGAGAAATACGGCAGTCTATCTCTGCCCTAAGCCCAATGTCACTGACTTGAATCTTTCTATAGACACTGTGCATAGGCAGAAATCTGATTAATAAGGGGGTTACACAAATTAGGAGGTCTACATGGCATGAGACAACTAGCCCTCTAGTGATAATTTTCTACTGATAAAACATTGATTTTAGTGAAACTGCAGTAAGCAGCCTAGTAAGTGATATATCGGTGGATTCAGGGTCAAATCCTGCTGATGATTACTTTTAAGTCAGTATTTAGTAGAGGCAACCTTGGCAAATACTAGAGATTTTTTCTTTTAGAATCTTCAAGGTTCTTTTTTTACTTGGTTATTGGATTTCACATATTTTAGGAAACTATAGCAAAGAAGCAATCATTTTTTCTTGGTAGTCTCACTTACTTTTCATTTACTTTTAAAGTGCGAAATGCTCTAATCAGATTTGCAGCATATTACATGCTTTTTTATTTTTTAAAGTCTTGTTGATTATCTTACTATACTCTATTGCAAATGATGACATAATTTTTTACAGATTTACAAATAAAATAAAAGGTGAAATACTCAACTTCTCATACAATATGAAAGTCCTATAATACAAACTGTTATGTGGCATATATTGCGATATTTGGACAGCTGTCAACTTGTGTTGTTTTTCTGCTGGCAAGTGTTTGCAACCTATTTGGTGTTTTCTCCATTTTATTAAAACTGCAACGTGATTTATCTAATTTAATATTTTAACATAATTTATTTGAAAAAGTACATGCATAAAAAAAATTGGCACTACATTCCTGCTCCACTTCTATCTAAAGAAGGATATAATATAACCCTTTTTGACATCGGGCGTAATAGTACGCAGATGTCTGACTCCCTCCCTTTGATGTGGGCTCCGGCGGTGAGCTCACATCTTTCCCGGGACACGTCAGCTGCTTTGAACAGCTGAAAAGTGGCCACAATAGCCATGGGTGGAATCGCGATGCACCCTTGGCTATTCACCTGTTAAATGCCGCTGTCAAACGCTGACAGCGGCATTTAACAAGCGCTTCCGGCAATTGCGCCCACCGGTGACCCGCATCATGTGATTGCGGGTCACCAGTATGTTGGCATGAAAACCGGAGATCTCCTGGAGACTTCTATGGTTGTCAGTGCCGGCTTGCTGTGAGCACCACCCAGTGGTCGGAGCTCATAGCAATTGAGCAATTCTACTGCATAGAGGAGAACTGATCATCATCTCTATGTAGCAGAGCCGATTGGGTTGTGGCAGCTTCTAGTCTCCCATGGAGACTATTGAAGCATTCCAAAAGTAAAAAAATAATATTTTAAAAATAAAAAAAATAAAAGTTCAAATCACCCCCTTTCACCACATTCAAAATAAAACAGTAAAAGAAATCAAACAAACACATAATTTCCCCATCTATCAATAAAAAAGAATTAACCTGATCGCTAAACGGCACAGCGAGGAAAAGAAGTCAAAACGCCAGAATTACGTTTTTTTGGTCACTGCGACATTGCGTTAAAATGCAAAAAAGGATGATAAAAAATTGTATCTGCACCGAAATGGTATCATTAAAAACGTCAACTCGGCACACAAAAATAAGCCATCACCCGAACCCAAGATCACGAAAAATGAAGATACTATGAGTATAGGAAAATGGCACAATTCTTTTTTTAACAAAGTTCGGAATTTTCTTTCACCACTTAGATAAAAAAGAACCTAGACATGTTTGGTGTCTATGAAGTCGTAATGACCTGGAGAATCATAATGGCAGGTTAGTTTTAGCATTTAGTGAACCAAGTAAAAAAGCCAAACAAAAAACAACTGTGGGATTTCACTTTTTTTGCAATTTCATTGCACTTGGAATTTTTTTTCCATTTTCTAGTAAATGACATGGCAAAACCAATGATGTTGTTCAAAAGTACAACTTGTACTGCAAAAAACAAGCCCTCACATGGCCATATTTATGGAAAAATAAAAAAGTTATGGCTCTGGGAAGAAGAGGAGCGAAAAACGAAAATGCAAAATCGAAAAAAAGCTCCTGGGGTTAAGAGATTAATACAATGATACTCAATACCATGCAGCAATAAATCACAGTCCTGCAAAAAACACCCAGCAAGAAGTAGATATAGGTTTTGTACTCTTTAATAATAATAAATAACCTTTATTTTTATATAGCACTAACATAATCCGCAGAGCTTTACAGTTTGCACACATTATCGTCGCTGTCCCTGATGGGGCTCACAATCTAGATTCCCTATCAGTATGTCTTTGGAGCGTGGGAGGAAACCGGAGTGCCCGGAGGAAACCCACGCAAACACGGGGAGAACATACAAACTCCTTGCAGATGTTGTCCTTGGTGGGATTTGAACCCAGGACTCCAGCGCTGCAAGGCTGCAGTGCTAACCACTGAGCCACCGTGCTGCTCTTTGAAAATGAATTCCAAATTATATTCCATAGATAAATTCAAAGACGGAAATTTGCAAGAGCAGTACTCCAGCCACTGCAGAAAAGCCATTTTGCATGTTAACGGTGCTTCCTTCAGATGTATTTTATCTCCATAAGTACACTGTGATAGTGCAAGTGTAGGGTGCTAAAGACACCATTTTTATGTCTCACACAAAGAGATGTCATCGGATAGCTTGACTCAACTGCAGAGGCGCGTATGGAGATTCCAGAAGAAGGTTTATTTTCACGCTGAATTCTTGTACGCAGTTATGCACAATTACAGTAGCAGTACCTGTAACAGATGTATTATGTAAAAAAGACTGTTCTGAATAGCGATGCAAAGACATGAGCTTCTTAAGATGGCTGACATACAGAGAATGAGGAAGAAAAAAGGATGGATTACTGACATCAGAAATAGAGCAGCAGACAGGGAGAGAGGGAGGACAAACTTCTGATAGGCAAACATTATTGTATAGCAAAACAACAGCCACAGTACAATGCAATGTTGTATCATTCCCAAGTCATGAGACATGACAAAGTGCACATGTCTATGTATTTCTCTACTAAATAAAGTTTGGATTTTGTTTTTGGTGAGTGCCATACCTACAGTGAATTAAATACTTATCTGATCCCTTGCTGATTTTGTAATTTTGTCCACTGACAAAGACATGAACAGTCTATAATTTTAAGGGTAGGTGAATTGTAACATTGAGAGATAAAATATCAAAAATAAAATCCAGAAAATCACATTGTATAAATTATATAAATGTATTTGCATTTTGCAATGATAATTAAGTATTTGATCCCTCTGGCAAACAAGACTTAATACTTGGTGGCAAAACCCTTGTTGGCAAGCACAGCAGTCAGATATTTTGTAATTGATGATTAGATTAGCGCAGATTTCAGGAGAGATTTTGGTCCACTCCTCTTTGCAAATCATCTCTAAATCATTAAGAATTGGACGATGTTGCTTGGCAACTCGGAGCTTCAACTACAGCCATAAGTTTTCTATGGGATTAAGGTCTGGAGACTGGCTAGGCCACTCCATGAACTTAATGTGCTTCTTTTTGAGCCACTCCTTTGTTTCCTTGGCTGTATGTTTTGGGTCATTGTCTTGCTGGAAGACCAAGCCATGACCCATTTTTAATGTACTGGCGGAGGGAAGGAGATTGTCACTCAGGATTTTACGGTACATGGCTCCATTCATTCTCCCATTGATGCGGTGAAGTAGTCCTGTGCCCTTAGCAGAGAAACACCCCCAAAATAAAATGTTTCCATCTCCATGCTTGACAGTGGGGACGGTGTTCTTTGGGTCATAGGCAGCATTTCCCTTCCTCCAAATACAGCGAGTTGAGTTAATGCCAAAAAGGTAAATTTTTGTCTCATCTGGCCGCAGCACCTTCTCCCCAATCCCTCACAGAATCATCCAGGTATTCATTGGCAAACTTCAGACGGACCTGCACATGTACCTTCTTGAGCATTGGGACCTTGCCGTCACTGCATGATTTTAAACCTTTACGGCGTAATGTGTTACCAATGGTTTTCTTGGTGACTATGGGCCCAGCTGCCTTGATATCAATAACAAGTTCCACCCGTGTAGTCTTAAGCTGGTCTTTCACCTTCCTCAGGATCATGGATACCCCACGAGGTGAGATTTTGCATGGTGCCTCAGATCGATGTCAATTGATAGTCATCTTGTATTTCTTCCATTTTCTTACTATTGCACCAACAGTTGTCTCCTTCTCACCCAGCATCTTACCATCTTACTTATGGTTTTGTTACCGATTCCAGCCATGTAAGTCAGCCATCTTTAATGCAGGTAACGAGTTGATTAGGAGAGTCTAACTGGTCTGTAGGAGCCAGAACTCTTAATGGTTGGTTGGGGATCAAATACTTATTTCTCACTGCAAAATGCAAATAAATTTATATAACTTATACAATGTGATTTTCTGGATTTTATTTTTGATTTTCTATCTCTCAATATTAAAATTAACCTACCCTTAAAATTATAGACTGCTCATGTCTTTGTCAGTGGGCAAACTTACGAAATCAGCAAGGGATCAAGTAATTATTTCCTTCACTGTATTTCTACTTCTGTAAATATTATTTTAACAGGTTTTGTCACCAGAACAGACCAATATTAAATAAGACTTGAAGGGGTTCTCCCCAAAACAAAGTACATTGTAATCAATTGATCTTGGAATAATACATTTCACAACTGGATATGTTAAAAAAAAATTCCAGTCCTGAGATAATCTTATAAATGTGTCCATGTAATATACTGTCATCTGTTTGTGACTTTTTGAAATATTGCAACATTTTTGGGCAATATTACTACTAGTACTACATTACTAGTGGAGTACAAAATCTGATCTGCTCAAGTTCAATACTACTACTACTACTACATACTGCTACAGATTCTGGCCAGGAAAGGAAGCACAAGTCACTTTTGATAAGTGAGTACACAGATGAAACAGCAGTGGTTCAAAGGTGCTACTTTTTCAGGTAACACAATTTTGGGCTACAGTATATAAAAAGGACATAACAGAACTAGAGCGGGTAGAGAGAAGAGCGACCACAGTTATTAATGGAATGTGTGAATTGCAATATCCAGAAAGTTTATTAATCTTGGGGTTATATTGTTTGGAAAAACAAAGGTTTAGGGGCGATTTTATTACAATGTGCAACTATATGGAGTGACAGTACAAAGATCTGTATAAAGATATATTTACACCTAGGCCTGCAATGATGACAAGGAGGCATCCACTACATCTTGAGGAAAGACGGTTTATTCATCATCTCACAAAGCAATTTTTTACTGTAAGAGCAGTGAGACTATGGCACCCTCTTTCACAACTTGCTGTGCCTGGATCACTAATTATAATATTAGAGTATACGGATATCAGATAATGTGATGAGATGTTGATCCCGGGAAATAGTCTTATTGAAACATATAAAGTTGTGTAGAAATTTTTAAAATAGGGAAATTAGCTTTGTGGCATGATATTTTTATATTCTTATGGATCAACATGTTAATCAGTTGAATTCGAAAAACTTGTGTCTTCTTTTAACCTTAAAACAATTAAATGTTTCTCTGGTCTGTGAGTTAGTTTTTAGTGATAAGCGCACGTGCTTGGATAAGGTGTTATCCGAGCATGCTTGTGTACTAACCGAGAGTCTTTGGCATGCTCGAAAAATATGTACGAGACCCCACGGATGCAAGTCTCTCGGCTGTTAGGCATCCACAACACATGCAAGGATAGCCTGTTTGTTAAGCAATTCCTCATGTGTTGTGGCTGTCTAACAGTCGCGAAACATGCAGCCTGGACTGGAACATATTTTTGGAGCATGCAGAATACACTCAGTTAGTATATTAGCATGCTCAGATAGCGCCTTATCCGAGAATGTTCGCTCATCACTAATAGTTTTGTACAGTAATTGAGATGATAAAACCAAAAAGTTAGCATGAAGTTACAGAAGAATGAATTACTTCTCTAAAGCCTATCACACCTGGATTTTCATTATTATAATAAGCTTTAACGAAAAGAAAACCAAGGAGATGGTGGTGAGTTATAGAAGGAAAAAGGGGGATTACTCACCAATCAATATTGCTGGCCAGGAGGTTGAGATTGTTGAGAGCTACAAATATTTGGGGGTTCACCTTGACAGTAAACTTGACTGGAGGTGTCATACAGAAAAGGTTTACAAGAAGGGAATGAGCAGACTGTACTTTCTGCGGAAGCTCAGGTCATTCAATGTGTGCAGTAAAATGCTGGAGATGTTCTACCAGTCCGTTGTAGCAAGTGCCATCTTTTTTGCTATCATTTGCTGAGGCAGTAGTGTGCGAGTAGCTGATGCTAATAAGCTCAACAAACTTATCAAGAAGGCAAGTGCAGCTGTTGGCCTCCATCTTGACTCTTTTGAGGAGGTATTGGAGGATAGAATTCAGAAGAAGTGTAGGGCAATAATGAACAATAACACACACCCACTATACGAGCTGTTCTTGAATCAGAAGAGCACATTCAGCAGCCGTCTAATCCTACTAAGGTGCAAGAAGGAGAAATTCAGGAAATCGTTTGTACCTACTGCTATCGGGATGTATAATATTTTCCTAAGGGTGGTAGAAAATAATGACTGATGGCTGGTGTACTAATGTCAATTAACATTGACTTATATACACCTGAACTACACACTTTTATTTATTATGTAATGTTGGTATACCTGTGCAAGATTTGTGTCCTAATATTTTATTTACTGCTGTTTGTATTGCTGCTGTAATACTGTAATTTCCTACCCGGGATCAATAAAGTGTATCGTATCGTAACTTTAACTTGCTATTAATTAATGCTTTATTTCATTTACACAGGTTTTTGACAAACACATCTTTCAGTGGTGTTAGTGGTCATATCAAAGTTAAAGACTCTTCGATTATCAACTCAGAAAATCATTATTTCATCTGGAACTTACAACATGATCCTGTAGGAAATCCTATGTGGACTCGACTTGGAAGCTGGCAAGATGAAAAAATTATTATGGATTATGGACTGTGGCCAGATCAGAATCATAGGCACAAAAACTATTACCAACAGCCAGCAAGATTGCACCTGAAAGTTGTGACTTTGGTTGAACCTCCATTTGTCTTTACAAGAAATGTAGATGGTGATGGCCAATGCCCAGCAGGACAACTTTGTTTAGATCCCATGACTAATGACTCCGGAGTATTAGACAGTCTTTTCGAAAGTTTGCAAAGTGGCAATGATTCGGTGCCAATTGAGTACAAAAAGTGTTGCTACGGTTATTGCATTGATCTGCTGGAAAAATTGGCAGAAGATTTAAACTTTGACTTTGATTTATATATCGTTGGTGATGGCAAGTACGGGGCGTGGAAGAACGGTCATTGGACAGGACTTGTGGGAGATCTTCTCAGTGGCACTGCTCACATGGCTGTGACCTCATTTAGCATTAATACAGCAAGAAGTCAAGTAATAGATTTTACAAGTCCCTTCTTTTCGACAAGTCTGGGTATCTTAGTAAGGACTAAAGACACAGCAGCACCAATTGGAGCTTTTATGTGGCCTCTTCATTGGACAATGTGGCTGGGGATCTTCGTATCTCTTCATATCACTGCAGTTTTTCTAACACTTTATGAATGGAAAAGTCCTTTTGGTATGACCCCCAATGGCCGAAACCGTAGCAAAGTTTTTTCCTTTTCATCTGCACTAAATGTGTGTTATGCCATATTATTTGGCAGGACAGCTGCTATCAAAACTCCTAAATGCTGGACTGGAAGATTTCTTATGAATCTGTGGGCTATATTTTGTTTGTTTTGTCTGTCAACATATACTGCTAATTTGGCAGCTGTCATGGTGGGGGAAAAGATTTATGAGGAGCTCTCTGGAATACACGACCCCAAGGTAGGTCAGACTTGATATAGGTTTATTATTGATGAACTGAGTAGTGCTATGTAGGCTTTATAGGATTTTTGTAATTAAATGCTGAAGATCATACTGTGGTGGAACGGTTGTCAGTTAGTATGATGTATCATTGAAAAAGTAGGGACGTAATGCATTTTTAATAAGTGCTCCACTGCTTAACATTCTTATTATGCAAATATTAAATGTTGTCACTGGCAGTTACATAGAAAGACATATGCATTTTTGATAGCCAGTTCTTCAGTAACTGTGATTGAATTTTCCACTTTCTCATGAAAAATGCAATTTCTACTTTTATCTTGTCATGTCTTGATTACTGTAACCTTTTCAAAATTGCCAGTTCTCTGAAAGTGCAAGAAATAAGTATATGAAAGCATTCGACGGGGAAAGTAGAGAAAATAGACATATTGTGGGGCATTTACGCTGATCGTCATTTAATAGGCTGGTCAAAGTCCAGAGGAATCTGCAGGAACATGCTGCAAATTTATTTGGAGGCATAAACATCTTACTAAATTTGTGACATCTTTGCCCATGAACTAGAAAAGCAAATCTATGTCTGTGTTATAAGTGGCATACATTTTTAGAATACATTTAATGAAATCTGACCCCTCATGCTAGGACCAGCCTGCTTTTTACAAAATGTCAAAACAACAAGTATAATAGAAACACGTCACCACTTCTGTATTTATAATAACGCTCACTCCTGATTGTGGCTTAGAGATACTGAGGTAAAATAATGACCAAATACTGATCGTGTGAACATGGCCTTAGCAGAAATCTCTTTCTATAATGGCCAATTGTACATTTTCTAAACATGTTTGCACCATCGAAATGTTTTTGGATAGATATTCACTGGGAAAATGTACACAAATTAATAACAATTAGTGATGAGTGAGTATGCTCGTTGCTCGGGTTTTCCCTGAGCAGCTCGGGTTGTCTCCGAGTATTTGGAAGTGCTCAGAGATTCAGTTTCTGTTGCCGCAGCTGCATGATTTGCGGCCGCTTGACAGCCTGAATACATGTAGGGTATCCTTACCAAGCAGGCATTCCTCACATGTATTCAAGCTGTCCAGCAGCCATAAATCATGCAGCTGCAGCAACAGAAACTAAATCTCCAAGCATTTCCAAATACTCGGAGACCACCCGAGCATGATTGGGAAAACCCGAGCAACGAGTATACTCGCTCATCACTAATATCATATCTATGCAGTACAATTCTGCTAGGGTACATATTCCACAATTTCCTTCTGACATACCATATGATATTAACCTATAACATCAAGATACTAGATAACAAGAAAAACACAACACTAATGGCCCTCATAGAAGCTAGAGGTATAGCACAATGTACAAAAGGGCAGATGTTCACATACCGGAACATGTCGGCTGAGAAAAATACATTTGTTCTCCAAAGGTCATGTAACACCAACATTAATTTTAAACTAGTGGTGTTAAAATTAAGAATAGTGCCTTTATACACGTCTAAGACTAAATAAGATGATTTTAAGTACCACATGTTGTACAAGATAGGAATACAGTGCCAGATTCAATAGCCCAGCACTCTTCCCTTTGTGTCATATTCTTATGATCTGGGAGCAGCGTAGGAAATTCATTTGTATTATTGTTGCCCACACTGTGCGTTGTGAACACGACGGACACTTTAACATGCGACTCTCTGCTACTGCCATTACAGTAGTAATGAGATTATGGGGAAAGCTAAATAAAAGCCTGTAATTTAACTTGAGTTGACTGTTGGATTTTTAGAGATTTTTGAGGTGTAGATATATACAAAAGCAATAAGCAACTACATTTTAGAAATTGAAGGCATTGCAGCACTATCTTTGTGGAAGAGACTTTATAGGAGGACATTTTCACACTGAATCTTCTACTTAACGATATGTTTGCATGTTTGCATCCTAATTTGGATTCCTATGGAATTCGCATTATTTGACAGAAAACAAAGTGGCTGCAGCATTTAAAGCACAAGCATGGGTAACCTATTACAATTCTGTTTGGCACTCAACTTTCAGTTAGATTTGCTTATTTTTACTATATACCATCATCACTTTCTGAAGTATTATACATATATTATCATGTATGTAAATAGAGCTCATAGTCTAAATTCCTTATCAGTATGTTTTTGGAGTGTGGGAGGAAACTGGAGAA
>VIAB01027201.1:20564-37728 GCA_009801035.1 Oophaga pumilio
AGCAACCACCAGAGGGAGCCTCAGATCCGAAGTCGTCTCCAATACGTTCACAACACAGGGTCTATGGACATTCATGTGGTAAAGCTCTGCAGTGATATACGGTTTCTCAACAGTTCCTTTGGGGCCCACATTTAGCTTAATGGGCCAGCATAACCAGCACAAAGTTCCTCAACTGTCTACTGAGGCTCAGAGCACCATTTTTGAGCTTGTCTTTACCACGTTTCTCTCTGGTTGTTTGTGCTTGCATCTTGTCCCTCACTCACCTGCGATATACTTTGGACCCCACCCGAGTGTGATGATGCTTAAGACAGTGTGTACTCCTCATTAATTATTGGAACTAAATCTTCACATACAGTTGTGCTCAAAAGTTTACATACCCCAGCAGGATTTTTGCATTCTTGGTCTTTTTTCAGAGAACATGAATGATAACACCAAAACTTTTTCTCCACTCATGGTTAGTGGGTGGGTGAAGCCATTTATTGTCAAACTACTGTGTTTGCTTTTTTTAAATCATGACAACCCAAAACATCCAAATGTCCCTGATCAAAAGTTCACATACCCCATTTCTTAATACCATGTATTGCCCCCTTTAACATCAATGACAGCTTGAAGTCTTTTGTGGTAGTTGTGGATGAGGTTTTTTATTTTCTCAGATGGTAAAGCTTCCCACTCCTCTTGGCATAAAGCCTCCATTTCCTTTAAATTCCTGGGCTGTCTAGCATGAACTGCGTGCTTGAGATCTCCCCAGAGTGGCTCAATGATATTAAGGTCAGGAGACTGAGATGGCCACTCCAGAACCTTCATTTTGTTCTGCTGTAGCCAATGACAGGTCGACTTTGCCTTGTGTTTTGGATTGTTGTCATGTTGTAACGTCCAAGTACGTCCCATGCAGAGCTTATGGGCTGATGATTGCAAATTTGCCTCCAGTATTTGATAACATGCTGCATTCATCTTTCCTTCAACTTTGACCAAGTTGCCTGTGCCTTTGTAGCTCACACATCCCCAAAACATCAGCGATCCACCTCCGTGCTTAACAGTAGGAATTGTGTTTCTTTCATTATAGGTCTAGTTGACCTCTATGCAAATGTAACATTTATGGTTGTGGCCAAAAAGTTCAATTTTAGTCTCATCACTCCAAATTACCTTGTTTCAGAAGTTTTGAGGCTTGTCTCTGTGCTGTTTTGTGTATTGTAAGTAAGATACTTTGTGCCATTTGTGCAGTAATGGCTTTCTTCTGGCAACTCGACCATGCAGCCCATTTTTCTTCAAGTGCCTCCTTATTGTGCATCTTGAAACAGCCACACCACTAGTTTTCAAAGAGTCCTGTATTTCAGCTGATGTTATTTGTGATTTTTTCTTTACATCCCGAACAATTTTCCTGGCAGTTGTGGATGAAATTATTGTTGGTTTACCTGACCGTGGTTTTGTTTTTACAGAGCCCCTGATTTTCCATTTGTTAATCACAGTTTGAATGCTGCTGACTGGCATTATCAATTCCTTGGATATCTTTTTGTATCCCTTTCCTGTTTTATACAGTTCAACTACCTTTTC
The DNA here is from genome assembly GCA_009801035.1 of Oophaga pumilio. Taxonomy (NCBI): domain Eukaryota; kingdom Metazoa; phylum Chordata; class Amphibia; order Anura; family Dendrobatidae; genus Oophaga; species Oophaga pumilio. The sequence continues at coordinate 22,116 of VIAB01027201.1, forward strand.
CGTAGATCCGTTGACAACTCTTTTGCTTTCCCCAAGGCTCACAATACACATCAGTGGCTGGATGAAAGATGCAAGGATCCCAGAAACTCATTAGCACTCGGTGATCTTGTCAGCACACTCACTCAGAGGAACTATTGACAGACAGAAACATCTAAATAGTTAAGCAGCAGTTAAGAGTCTGTCTGGATCCCAGAAACTCACTAGCTTTTATGCACACACACTGATTACAAGCAAACAGGTCACAGGTTAGGATGTTCCTTTTTTGCAGCCATCCAAACACATTTGTGTCAACTTCTGTGCATGTTATCAGGCCAAAATCACCATGACCAGGGTATGTGAACTTTTAATCAGGGTCATTTGGATGTTTTGGGTTGTCATTATGATTTAGTATGATTTAAAAAGAGAAAACACAATAGTTTGACAATAAATGGCTTCACCCACTCACTAACTATGAGTGGAGAAAAAGTTTTGATGTTATCATTCATATTCTCTGAAAAAAGGCCAAAAAAGAAAAAATTCTGCTGGGGTATGTAAAAATTTGAGCACAATTATATATGTTCTGTTGGTCCCACCCATCGTAAAGGCATTGCACCGCATCTTTACACCATTATTATCCCAATTGAATGTCTTATACAATTTCCATGCAGAGAGGACTATGGGTACACTTGGCTTCCTCCAGAATGGCACCTGTGGAACTAAAGGCATAATTTTGTTCCCTATCTCTGCCTTGTAAAGCTACTATAAAAAAAACTAGTCATCGAAACAGGATGATATCATAAAAAACTTGTGTCATTGTTATAAAAGGAATCTGTCGAGTGAAAAAATGCTATTAACCTGAAGATATGGAGTTAATCTGCAGGTTAATAGTATTCTAAACCTGGCCAGTGCTCGCACTTTGAGCCCTGCTGCTGGGAGGAAATTAACTTTATTCCTCCCATCAGCAGTCAGGCATGGGGTGGAATTGGCACAGAATCAGTCACCGCTCTGTGTATGAAGAGCAATGGCTGTATTTGCACCCCCCACACTGACTGACATCTCTCTCTGCATTAGAGCCGGCTGTCAGTCAGTGCCAGAGGTGCCACCCCATGACTGAAACCCAAACACTGCCGGGGCAGTAAAGTTAATTTCCTCCATGGCTCTCAGTTTGGATTTTGGGCAGGTTCAGAAAGCTATTAACCCACCATGTCTTTAGGTTAACAGCGTATTTTCTAGCGATGAGTGAGCATGCTTGCCACTACTCAGTGCTCACCTGAGCATCTCACTGCTCGAGATGCTCATAGCTCGCCAAGTATTTGCGGGGTTGCTCGACTGGCGCTCGGATCCTGCATGTTTGGTGTTCTTTAGAGAGCCAATGAACAAGCGGGGATTGTCTGCCACACACTGTAATGCTGCAGCCACGTTGTTTGTGACATTACAGTGATTGGCTGGCCGCACAGCGTCATCAGGTCTATATCAGACCTGGCGCCGCCATACTCGTCACAGTTTGCTCCGGATTCAGGCAGTGTAGGGAGAGTTGCTGCTGAGCAAGGGAGAGATTTACTTGCTTCATACTTAGTGTTGTTGTACTAAATCTAATACACATATCCATCTCAACAAACAGTCCTTCTGAGGACTAATAAAGCAGCATAGATATCAGTGCTAGGCAGGCAGTCAGTGTATGTGGCAGACTGCAGTGCATATAGCAAGAGGGTCCAATGCAGTTCTGTCTGCTGCTGCTGCTATTACCAATATTTGAAGACATAGCCCCAGGTATCAGGGGCCAGGAATAATTTTCTTTTGGATCCTAATCCTGATTATTTGCTTAAAAAGAATCCAGAGAACACCATTTTTCCGCTCCATTTGCTTGTTGGCACTGCAGAATACAGCCAGATCCTTTACATATTACAGTGTAAAAATCCAGCTATTTTAAACAGAGGTTTGTCTGTCACACGGATCACATCTCAGTGCGCTAAAAATTCTGCCATTTCTGGCCTACTGTTAAATTTTGTTGCAGTGTCTTAGCAAAGTTATTGACACCAGTTTGCTGAAAATAAAACTAGTTACCTACAGGCCAGCTATTTCAAACAGGGTTTTGTCTGTCATGCGAATCACATATTAGTTTGCTCCAAATTCAACCATTTGTAGTAAACATAGAAAATATTGTCCTCCATTTAAAATGGGCAAGGCATGTGGCAAGGGACGGGGAACTGGACGTGATGGTGATGGTGCATGAAGAGCCCGAAGCAGTGGGCAAGCTGAAATTGTACCACAACAAACACCCACATCTTCTCGCTCGACCTTCCTGTCCCAATTACTAGGGGACCACAGCAGCACACCACTATTGAACGAAGAGCAGTGTCAAAAGGTTGTTGGTTGGATAGCAGATAATGCTTCCAGTCAGTTTGCCACCACCACCCTGTCTTCCACACGGTTAAGTCTCTGTAGCTGTGAGTCTGCACCGCATATTCCTCACCCTGATCCTCCTTCCTCCCACCATGCCGAGTGCCCGGAGACAACTGATCCCACACTTGGATACTCCAAAGAGCTCTTCACTTTTCAAGTTATACATTCGGGCCTCTTGTCCGGTCCACTTGAAGTGGGCAAGAGGAGATCGCATGTAGCGATGCCCAAATATTTGAGCAGCCACCGTCACACGAAGGCGAAGGTGGAAAAGTGTCACAAGAGGTGGATGATGATGAGACACAATTGCCAGAAAGTCAGGAGGAGGACCAGTGTGCAGAAGTGGAAGACAAGGTGGTGGATGATATAGTAACTGACCCAACGTGGCAGGAGAACATGCTGAGCGAGGACAGCAGCAAACAGGGGGAGGGAGGTGTATCACCCCAACAGGCAGGAAGGATCAGTGTGGTGGCTGCAGACAGAAGGCGGGCAACCGTTCCCCGTAACACCAACATGACAGAAGTTGCCAGTACAACTGTTAGGTCTTCCTGAGTCTAGTTGTTTTTTAAAGACTCTGTCGATAACCCAAAAAAGGCCATTTGCACCACCTGCCAGGCCAGCATCAGCAGTGATAGCAAAACTACCAGTCTGACCACCACCAGCATGATCAGTCACATGGCAGCAAATCACCCAACTTTGTGAGCCAAACCACAGGATCCAGGAACAGTGTCTGCAGGTGACACCACTGCTTCTTCTGCTGTTGTGCATGCAAGTCAATCCCCTGTCCATGGTGCATGCAAAGATGCCTACTGCCCTGCACCTGTCATTGCACACACTCAACTAGCACCATCAGCAAGCACGTCCACGTCTTTGTCCCATACCCCAGTCCTTGGAACGCAAGCGCAAATAAGCAGCCAACGCCCCACAGGCCACGCTACTAAATTCACACATTTCGCGACTGCTTGCGCTCGAAATGTTGCTTTTTCGGCTTGTGGAAATGGAAGCTTTCTGCAACCTGATGGTGGCGGCCGGCAATTGGAACTCAGTCCCCAGCCGCCACTATTTCTCCCAGTGTGCCGTTACGGTATTACAAAAGCACGTGTCCCACAACATTAGCCATGTCCTCAACAATGCAGTTACCGGAAAAGTCCACCTAACCACAGACACGTGGACAAGTGCTTGTGGGCAGGAACAGTACAGCTCACTGATGGCACACTGGGTTAACATAGTGGAAGCCGGGACCCAGTCGGACCTTGGGATGGAACACGTTCTCCCGACGCCGAGGATTGCGTGCCTGGGGTCAATCAGGGTTGCCTCCACAGTCTACAGCTCCTACACTTTATCCTCCTCATCCTCATCAACCTCCATCTCCGAAATAATCACATCAGTCACAAGCTGGAAGCACTTCAGCACTGCCTCAGCCAAGCAGCAAGAGGCTGTGCTGAAGCTAATATGCTTAGGTGACAAACCGCACAATACTGAAGAGTTGTGGACAGCTCTGAAAGAGCAGGCAGATCTGCGGCTGACACCGCTGAACCTACAGCCAGGCATGGACGTGTGTAACAATGGCCGAACCTGGTGGTGCTCTAAGGCGAGGCAAGCTCACACACATACCATGCCTGGCCCATGTGCTTAACCTCATTGTTCAGCGGTTTCTCAAAACCTACCTGCTGGATCTGCTTGTCAAAGTACGTCACCTGTGTGCCCATTTTAAAAAGTCAGCTACAGCTTCCGTCACCCTTCCCGTGCTTCAGCAGTGTTTGCAGCTTCCAGCTCCCCACGTGTTGGAACTCTACACTGCAGATATTGGGAAGGATTTGTGAGCAGAAGAGGGCAGTTGTTGACTACCAGCATCAACAAGGACGGACGTCAATATTCAGTTCAGACTCCACACATAAGACCTCAGGAGTGGACATGTCAGACATATGTACCATCCTCCAAAATTTTGAGGACTCCACCAAGATGGTGAGTGGCAATGACGCAATAATTAGCGTCACCATCCCACTCTGTCTTTTGAAATGCTCTCTGCTCACAATCAAAGAGGATGCATTGCAGGTGGAGCACGATGAGATGGAGCAAGGAACCTTACAGGGTGATTACTCACAGCCCAGCCTCATCTCATAAGGGCTCTTCAAAGGGGTATTGGGGTGTGTCTAAATTTTGACCAGACCTTGCATTCACTGCATAGGCAAACAGTATGGGAGTACCAACTTCCTAATAATGGAAACATTAATTTCAGGAGGCCCTTCCTGTATGTCTCTTGAAAGGGGTATTGGGATGCTCCTGTAAGCAAGTGCGGTAATGCAGTAATGCAGGGATTGCAGAACAAAGCTGTATAACAATACTATTTAATATTTAACAAGAAAGATGGCAATGGTCTCCTCACAGGGAGCTAATAAACAATAAGTAAGGGAAGTAAAAGGGTTAACACAAGGGTCTGGTATTGAAATGGCACTTATCATAGTCTTCTCTAGTCCTCATCCCTATACAGTCTGATGGTAGCTGGAGCGCCGGCAACGACCAGCGGTGTCCTTAGATAAATTCCAAGAAATCACAGTCCAGCTTTTGGCAGCAACGGGCGGTCACCGGTTTTGCAGCCAAAGTGGGGAGCGCTGCAGGAGCAGGGTATTGCTTGGCATTGGGGGAAGGTGGAAGACAAAAAATTACCCTCAGCCCCGGAATCCATTCAGGCCTCTGAAGTGAGAGTAGTCGACCCATATGACAGGGATACCTTAAAGGTTAACTTGGAGGAAAAATCTACAGAGTCTAGTGAGCCTCCTCCGATAGCAACTTGAAGCGGTCGTTTTCCCTGACGCCTAGGACACTTATTGGCGCAATGACCAGCCTGCCTACAGATAAAGCAGGTTGGTTGTGGACGTACGTCAAGGGCTCCACATGATGGCTTCTCTGAGCCGGAGATTTGAAAGGATTAGCAAAGCTTGGGGCTAACCGAATCCTTTGTCTACAGTGGGCTCGCTCTAATCTATGCTCTGCATGTCGAATATCGATGTGAGTGGACACAGATATTAAATCTTCCAGCGTAGTAGGAATCTCCCTAGTGACCAAAGCATCCTTTACATGGTCCGCAAAATACGGAGATCAGAACCTTATCTGACCACTCCAACTCGGAAGCTAAAGTTCGAAACTGGATGACAAACTGACTGACCCTGGAAGAGCCCAGGGATTAATGCCAAGAGTTGGAGAGCAGCATCATGAGTAATCCGAGGTCCCAAAAAGCCCTGTCTTAGAGCACACAAAAAACAAGAGACGTTCTGGACCTCCTAGTCATTACGGTCCCATAACTCCAAAGCCCTGTCAGTCAAAAGGGACATCACAAATCCCACCTTGGCCCAATCGGATGGGAATCGTGAGGCCAGCAGCTCCAGGTAAACTGTGTACTGGTTTACGAAGCTCCTGCAAGTGTTGCTGTCCCCTGAGAACTTATTGGGCAATGAGTAATAAGAAAAAGGTGGGACAAGAAACGCAGTAGAAACCATAGTGGCGGCTTTGTTGGCTGCTTGTGCTGCCACTGCGGTAACATCCACAGCTGAAGTTGCCCGCTCAAGAGTGGGTAACCTGCCCTCTAGCTGCTAGAACTCTTTTTTATTATGAAAATATAAAACACAAACACTACATATCTATAATACTCAGAGACCAAAACCAAAACCAGAAACCAATTACACGAAGAAAATAAAATTATACAACATAAAATAGGAAACTTGGGAACCAGCTTCCTCTCAGCTTCTTTTCTATCCAGTACCCAGTGCCTTAGGTCCAGTGCTCACTTTTTGGGTCCTCTTGAACTTCCCAGTTCTTCAGGGACCCCCAGCAGGAAAATTTTCTCCCCCCCCCCAAAAAAAAACCACATAAAAGGAAAATAAAAAGCCCACATTCACACCTTCACCCATTCACACCCACTCACTTACTCACCTTTCATCCCTATTTACATTTATTTACATAGAAATAACAACATAGAAATAACAACATAAAGTCTGGCCCACTGCCTTCAAAACTCAATTTTATAATAGGCCTCTCTGGCCAAAATTTAATACCCTAACTATAACTATACTTATGACTAAATACCACTTACCCACACCCCTTTTTTTTTATTATAAGCCCTCCACCACACCCAGGTCCATAAGTTCATGGCCTCTTCAAATCCATCACTGCAAGCTGGGGTCCATTCAAAGTTTATGCCCCTTCACACTTAATACCTACTTCTGGGTCCATGGGTCCATTCTTGGCGAAGTTGCCCATATGCCGTCTTTTCCTTCGAAAACCCAAAACAACCCCCTCTAGCTGCTGGATGTACCACTGGAGTTGCTACTCGTCCGTCATCACTAGCCAGACCCTGGTGCTAGTGTACTGTTAGGGTTGGTGGATTTCACTAAATAAAATATAAAATAAAGTGCAATCACAACCCAGGGTCCACCGTGCAGAAAGGAACCTGCTGCTAGTGAGAATAACGATGGAACGAAACAGCAAGCATACCTTAAGCACACTGTGTTAACGCCGCACACTGTGTTAACTCCACACAGTGTGAACGAAACGCAGAGTACCAAGCTCTGTGGCTTCACAGAGAGGTTCGCACAAAGTATGATAAGTACTGTACCCTGTTAATGTCACAGGGAAGTTAGCACATGGGTTGCGCTAGTTCTGCAACTAAACTGTGCTAACCACACACACGAATGAAGCAGATGCTGAACCAATAGAAAGACCTCTTATGACGCTAGGTACAATACTCTGTTTCCTTCATAGGGAGATATAGCATAAGGGTTGAGCTTGCTCTGTGACTGAACTGTGCTAACCGCACACACGAACGAAACAGATGCAAAGCCAAGCTGTAAGTTACCCAGTCCTGTTACTACTGAACCTGTACCTGACCAGTACCCTAAACATGTAGCAGGTTAGAGACTCATGAGCAAAGCCAAGGGTACAAAACCGCAGCAGTGTGTTACCTGCCTGCCCACGTGTATGGTCTTTGAGCACAGATAGACACTAGAAAAAGTGCAGACAGAGTAGTAGAGTATCCACACACACACACCAAACATAAATGAAACTAGTGCGCTCACGTGCACCGCTGAAAGCCTTTTATACACTAGGCTCCACCCCAAACACTCACACCTATTCGGTCGGGGCATCACCCGCAGGGCAATCTGGAGCTGCCACATCACCAGAGCAGCTAACGTCCTACCATCAATGGGAAGACGCCACGGACATACTCAGTAAGGTGATTTCTGGACTTAAACTCCAGAGCGCAAGGCTGCACCTGTATATCACTGGTTACCAAAATCTTACCTGGAGAGCCAGCAGCAACCAAGCGTATACTATGAGCCTGAGCAAGACTCTGGGACTGACATCTGTGCTGAGCAGCAGCGAATGGTGTACCACAGTATCAGATAATGCTTGGGATCTATCACACACAGCGGGATAAGCCTAACACACAGTTAACAGGAACTGTTTTTATCTACCTATGTGTCTTTATTACATGTATTTAAGATTATATTAAATTACAATCTAATTTACATTATATCAATCACATCACACAGAGGTGTATCACCAGTGGCCGTGTGTACAGTAGTACTAAGGAGCAGAGGTAGTCTCTGAAGACTCTTGTTTTCAATTGATGAAACTAAATCGCTCTTAGAGTTGTAATTGTTCTTCAGTACAAGGACAGCAGATGCCTATTTTCCTAAAATGAAGCAACTCATGTATTATAAAGACACACATCCGACTAAATTGCTTTTTACATCACTTTTTGTTTGCAAACTAACAAGGATTAGACTTGTTGAGTCTCCCAACGGGCGCATTAACCCAATCCAGGCACAAACAAAACATCTGTCAAGATTTTTTCAACATCAAAAACTGGCAGAAAATTGACACATGAAGGAAGCATAGTAGACAGGCGGAAATTTCCCCCAGAGGCTGATCATTCTTATGAATGGCTTGTTAGGATGGATCTGTTGGCTGTTGAAGGTGGCCGGGGAGAGTTTTCACAGCTGGTGCTAATAAGATATTCAAGTAGGTTGCCTGGTACTTAAATATAGAAATCAGTCTTAGTATTGCTATTTGGGCTCTGGTGCTAATATCGGGAGGAAAACCATAACCAAGGATATTCATTAACTAAACAGAAATATACATTATTCACTCAAGTACATCTATTTACTGTATGTTTAGGCAGGTGAATGGGGGTGTCAAAATGATTTCACATGTTGTTGATCTTTCCACTGATTGGTTTGACGGCTGCATATACGAATACATTTATGTACCCTGGCATATAGGTCTTCTGGGTGCTAGTGTGGTATTGTTTTGCATTATTTAGGCGGTCTTCCCACAAAGAGTTTTTGATGCTGCGTGTTTTCGCTGCACAAAAAGCGCAGTATCTTACAGTTCCAGCAAAGTGGATGGAATTTATAGATATCTCACGCCCGCTGTCCTTTTTTTATGCAGCATAATGTGACCTGCAGTGGCACAGTTATAATATTATCTTAGCAGAGAAACATTTTTTAACACATCCAATTGTGGAAAGCATTATTATTATTCCAAGATCTATTTATTATAATGCACTTTATTTGTTGGACAACCCCTTTAATATTTGACTCTTCCTGATGGGAACATGAACAGTAAGAGCAATATACTGGTTCAGACTCTATTTGTTTGTATAGAAAGTTTATCTGAGCAGGGGTTCACTTTGTGCAAAGTCATTGTGAAGAGAGGGAGAGAAGGTGAACCGTTACTTCCCATATTGAAAATGGTGGGTTCTGTGTTATCTACCATGTATAGAGGTATTAATTGTCATTGTAATCCTGCCTGTGATAATAATGAGACAGATGAACGTTTAGAACAGGAAGACTGGTGGCCAGTGTGCAAACTGCATGATTTCTGTTTCTTTTTTTATGGATTGCATTAAAGAAAATTTAAAAAAATATATATTATCATTTTAAAAAATGTATACATTAAGGCCGGCGTCACACTGGCGAGTTTGATGCGAGTAAGTCGCACGACTTTCTCGCATCAACACCCGGCACGGCCGCCCGCTCTCGGACCCGAGTGTGCGGCTGCATGTATTTTTATGCAGCCGCACACTTGGGTCCGAGAGCGGGCGGCCGTGCCGGGAGGTGATGCGAGAAAGTCGTGCGACTTACTCGCATCAAACTCGCCAGTGTGCCTCATACTCCTTGTCTAAACAATAAGATCTTATAGTTCCTGTTCCTTAGTGTTATCTAGGCAAATTCTAGTCTGCCCTGACCTTCTGCTAACATTCTATAGTGAGTGAACTATGCATGCCCTGACCTTGTTTACTTTATTGATAAAAGTCTACCTTTCTTGACCTTGTCTAGTCTGACTAAGGGCCCCGTCACACATAGCGACACACCAGCGATCCCGACAACGATATGCACTTGTCAGGATCGCTGGTGTGTCACTACATGATCGCTGCTGAGCTGCCAAACAGGCAGCGATCAGGACAGCGACACTGCGGGTAACATCGCTTAGTTACCCGCAGTGTACATTGGATACCAGCCCGCTGGTGCAGGGAGCTGGTAACCAAGGTACACATCGGGTTTCCAGGCGCTGCGCGGCACCTGGAAACCCGATGTGTACCTTGGTTACCAGCTGATTGCTGGTCTCCTGCCTGCCACACGCAGTGATGCGTGCTGGCCAGCGGGAGACCAACGATCAAAAAAATGTCCAGGACATCGACGATCAGCGATACCCACCAGGGGGGCTGATCATCGCTGAATGTCACACACAGCGATATCGCTGTGGAGATTGCTGTTGCGTCACAAAACTAATGACTCAGTGACTCAGCAGCAATCTCGCTAGCAAGATCGCTGTGTGTGACGGGGGCTTAAGCTTCATCAATCTCATTTGATCTTACATCTCAGATTCCACTTTCTGCTTTTAGCTATAGCTAAAGTGGACTACTGTGACACTTGTCATTTGTAACCCTGCAGTAAAATCTTGATTCCTGTACAGGGATTCAAAGGCTTATAATAACAGAACTCCTCAAATTCCCTCAGTTTTAACAAAGCCAAGCCTGTTGCAACCCAATATGGCCACTACTTTCAGAAAGGCTTTGTGTGATTGTTATATCCAACCCTGGTTGTTCATCAAAAGTATACAAAAAATGTAGACAAGATGTAGTATAGGAAATGTAAAATAGAAGCAAACTGGTCGCTTTAATTATGACTCCTTAAACCTTTACTAGTATCCCTGTTGGAATTTAGACAAGCTAGTGTTGAAAGTCACTCATAGGAACTCTGCCTGCCCTGACCTTCTGCAAGACCTTTGTAATGGATTAAATCAGTTTGCCATGACTTCCTGCTTGTTCATGGCATTGATAAAACTCTGCCTTCCCTAACCTAGGCGAGTCTGAATAAGACCTATTGATCTCAATTGGCCTTGCTTCTCAGATTTAACTTTTAGACAGTTGCTGCTAAAGAGGACTACTCAGACTGTGTCTTGAAAAACATTGCAGCAAGGTCCAGATTCCTGTACAGATATTAAAGGGTGAGTACCAGTGGATTTGCTACTTCTCAGCTGAACACAAGCCAAGTGTGCTGCACCCAAGAGGTCTTCTACATTTAGAAAGGATTTGTGTGATTATGTTATACCAAACCCCTTGTGCTTACAAAAAATATTCAATGTGGTCAATAATGAAGCAAAGGATATTTAGGAACCAAAGGGATCCCTTTAATAAAAATAAAGCCTGTATAAGGCTTTTTGCTGAAATCCCTTAAAAAATCTACAGTAATCAGTGATGTACACTGAAGAGCAAAGGGGTAACAATTTTTGAACTTTTTACTTTCAGGTTCCATAACTCACCATCCACTACTGATTCAAATATGAGACTACCATCATTTTATAAACAATCATCTTGGCTATATCATACATAAATTTGACTTGCAACTATTTAGCATATGATTAGTTATGCAGATTCTTGTCATGTTACTTCATTGTTACTGTTATGCTCCTAAGAATCGAAATTTAAATTTTTATTATTTTATTATTATTTTGTAAATCCACCTTTTGTCTTTCAACACCGCCTGAATCCTTCTGGGCATACTTTCGATCAAATTTAGCATGTCTCGACCAAAATCTGATCGCAGGTCTCGTCTACATGATCCCAAAGTTGGTGCATACCGGTCGACTCGCTTGGGTATGAAAACAGCTTTTTCTTTGATTGATTGTCTATAAAATGACAGTAGTATTACATTTGAAGCAGTAGAGGACGGTGACATATGAAGCCTGAAATTCAAAATCTCAAAACATTGTTACCCTTTTGCTCGTCAGTGTAAGTCAGCTTACATCTTCTGATTTAGGTTGTCATTAGTGATGAGCGAGCACTAAATTGCTCAGGTACTTGTAACTCGACTAGAGCAAATGGTAATGCTCGGGTGCTTGACCTGAGTAACAGGTATAACGGAACTCAATGGGAAGCTCAAGCATTTTTCCGGCCCATCCACCCCCTTCCGGAGGTCAGGAGGGGGTCTAAAAATTTCTGAAAAAGATGTAAACAGCGCTGAAATGTCATGGGAACAGCATGAGGAAGACCACTGGAAGCATCTCTGAATCTGCTGAGAACAATGTTGTCAGAGTATTACACCACTTTTATGGACTGACAAATCAATAAAACATACAAAACCACTGATAAAATGTAATTGACTTGAAATAATGTTAAGAAACATTATTTCCAGGATGGTGACTTGTATATAAGGCAAAATAAATATGAGAAAAAAATGCTTCTCCCCACCTTGGGCTATGTTCACATGCAGTGTTTTTGCTGCGTTTTTGCACGTTTGCATTTATTTCAATGGTGAAAGAAAACATTCAACAGGTATTGTAATTTTATCATTTTAATACCTTATCTGGCTATGTTGTGTGAGACATGATCAGACACATTCGGTTTAATTTATGAAGAAGGGACTCTGAAAGCCACAATTTTTCTTTTCAGGGCCATCAGGCAGCTATCACTATTTGTAGAGGGCCATCAGGCAGTCGTTATAATTTTAGAGGGTCAACAGGTTGGTTTTTACTATTTTCAGAGGGCCATCAGGGAGCCCTCACTTGAATTTTAGCTAGCCAGCCCTCACTAAGCATTTTGGCTTTGGCTTTGCATACCCATATATTGCTACTGAGGTGGTTACATTTTCTTTTTCTTATTAATAATGTAAACTTTCAAACTTGAAGGGCCAGCAGGTGGCCCTCACAATTTTTAGAGGGCCAGCGGGTGGCCCACACTAATTTTAGATGGCCAGCAGGAATCTTGTGGACAGATGAGACCAAGATAGAGTTTTTGGTAAATATGATGGAGGCTCAAAGATATTTTGAAGTTGATTTACTGCCGCAGACACTGGTGCCTTGACTTTGTGCAAGGCATCATTAAATGTGAAGATTTCCAAAAGATTTTAGGTCACAATGTAGTGCCCGAGGTCAAAATGCTGGGTTTGCATCCTAAGTCATGGGTCTCCCAGCAGGACAATGACCCCAAACATACTTCAAGAACCACCCAGAAATAGATGGAAAAAAAGCACTGGAGAGTACGGAAGCGGTAATTCCAGCTCCAGTAGCGTAAAGTCTCCCACCACTATCTATTACATTGCAGGGTCGGCTCCAGGTTTTCGTGGGCCCCGGGCGAAAGAGTCTCAATGGGCCCCTTTAACACATACCACAATTCATGATGCACAGATACGGCAGAGGAAAATATAGGTATAGTACAATGCCAAACATTTCACTTACTTCATACATTACATGAGTGATATCTATTGTAAATTCTTCAATAGCTCAAAAGACAAACAATATAGTCATCCATACAGTATTATGGGCACCACATAGTGCTCCATATAGAATAATGAGCTCCATATATTGCTCCATACAGTATTAAGGGCACCCCATAGTGCTCCATGCAGAATAATGAGCACCATATATTGCTCCATACAGTATTATGGTCACCACATAGTGCTCCATACATAATAATGAGCTCCATATAATGCTCCATATATAATGGACCCTATAAGATGCTCCATATATAATAGGCCCCATATGATGCTTCAGTGCATGATGCGCCCCATATAAAGCTTCATATATAATGGACCTATATACAGTTATATGAAAAAGTTTGGGCACCCCTATTAATCTTAAGCTTAATGTTTTATAAAAATTGGTGTTTTTGCAACAGCTATTTCAGTTTGATATATCTAATAACTCTTGGACACAGTAATGTTTCTGCCTTGAAATGAGGTTTTGCCTTTGCCAGTCCCAGGAAGGCCATGGACTCACTTGTCCATGGACTTCATCACCAATCTTCCATTACCCCATGGTAACACTGTAATTTGGGTAGTGGTGGTCAGATATTCAAAGTTGGCACATTTTGTACCCATGACAAGTTTACCCTCAGCAGAGGCGCTCTCTAAGTATTTCCTGTCACAGGTGGTACGCTTACACGGGGTTCCTACTAATGTTGTGTAAGAGGGACTCAGTTTGTGTCTAAATTCTTGTGGGCCTTCTGCAAAAAATTGGGGATATCTCTGCCTTTTTCCTCACCATATCACCCAGAAACCAACAGACAAACGAAACGTACCAACCAGTCGCTTGAACAGATTCTTCGGTGCTTGTCTTCTGCCCTGCAAAGCGACTGGGCTGATGCCTTACCATTAGCAGAATTCGCCTTCAACAACCGGGTAAACCAATCTACTGTACCAATAGATCACTATTTTTGATTAATTATGGGATGAATCCTCATTTTGGCAAATTTTCTCGAATAGATTCTGGTTGTCCAGGGGAAGAGGATGAGGTCAATCGTGTCAAGGATCTTTGGAAAAAAAGGTTTGTTTAAATATCTCTAAGGCTCAAGAGAAATATAAGCATTTTACGGATAGGAGAAGGGACTCTGCTCAGCTGTGTTGTGGGGATAAGGTGTGGCTATCCACACTAAATATAATTCTTCGATTGCCCTCTGCTAAACTGGGGCCTAAATTTATTGGCCCCTATGAGGTCATCAAAGTAGTGAACCCGGTAACCTACCACCTTCGCCTTCCTCCCTCTTTAAAACTCCATAATGTTTTTCATAGATCCTCACTTAAACCCTTGGGGGCAGTGAGGGAGGATACTGAAGCTGCTCCTCCTCCAGTCTTGGTTGAGGGACATATGTAGTTTGAAGTACAACATATTGTGGATTCCAGGCGGGTGCGGGGGTATTTACAGTATTTGGTACATTGGAGGGGGTATGGTCCGGAAGAGCGATCTGGTTCGTGCCTTACATGCCCGGCATCCTGGGAAACCTGGGGGTCTAGAAGCCCCTCCGTTAAGAGGGGGGTACTGTTATGATCTGCTTAGTTTGTGGGATGAGGTAGTTCTGAGGTTAATCTGGACGGCCTCATTCTGGGATTCTGGGAGGCTTCTTATAGCCTCATTGTGGGGTCATTCCTCATCGCTTATACTTTGACCCTTGCCCAAATGTTTGTGACCCTGTTGTGCTTTGTGCCTGTGCTACTGTATGCTTGTATGGTTTTGATCTGGTTATGTCTCCGTTTAGTGTTCTGCTCAACCCTCCTGTACTGCGCTGACATCTCTGTGTATGACCTTAAGCTACTTTCTGACTACCCTCTGCCTGCCCGTGTGTACCGCATTAGCTCTCTCGTTTACTGACCTCAGCTTGTCTTGGATTTCGACTCCCTCTTATTCCCTGTCCTTTCCCTGATGTCCAGTGGCCCCCTTTCCCCTGCTCCAGGGTCACGGTAGCATCCTGCTCGCATCTCCAGCAGCAGGAAGCTAAGCCCCTCTCTCTTTGGTCACATGATCGCAGGTCCTTTTGCTCCCTGCTTCCCTCAGCATCCTCTCTCACTGCACTGCTCAGGTCCCATCTGTCTGAGCTTTCCCCACAGCATCTAACCCGGGGCTTCCCCGCCGAGTGGGTAAGTCACCCTGTTCAGCCTTGGCAGTTCGCCGGCGCTGATAGGAACTTGACAGTTTGTTTTGAATATATCCTTTTTTACTGCAATTTTCTATGTGTGTCTCACAATTAAATTTATCAAGCAGGCATTTGCACGATTGATAGGGATTAGTGTGGATGGTATCTTATAGGACTAAATACCACATATGTTCACACTATATAGCGCAGAGACTTTTTTCATTTTAATATTTGAGTACAGATCACCATAAAAAACATGAATTGGTCAATGTGTGCATGAAAAAAAACAAGCAGCAAGGCTTAGAATTTATAAGGCAATAATCC
>VIAB01027202.1:26214-37728 GCA_009801035.1 Oophaga pumilio
TCTAAGAATACTCTTGTCATCTTTGGACAGAAAAGTATTCACATGGGAAAAAGTTAAATGTTTATTTTTTCCTTCCACATTCCATTGATTAATAAACTTCTTGAATATGGTTTTGAGCACCTTGAGTGGTGCACTTTTTAGAATGGTGTAACTTTTGAGAATTTTCTATCATATAGGCCCCTCAAAGTCTTGTCAAATATGATGTGGTCCCTAAAAAATAGTTTTGTAAATTTTGTTGCAAAAATTAGAAATTGCTGGACAATTTATCCTTTATCCCTCGTAGCTTCCTAACAATAAAAATTATGTTTCAAAAATTGTACTAGTGTAAAGTTGACATTTGGTAAATGTTATTTATTAACAATTTTGTGTGACATATCTTTTTGGTTTAAGAGCATAAAAATTAAAAGTTTGAAAATTACAAAATTTTCTAAATTTTCACCAAATTTCCATTTTTTTTCACAAATAAACACAAGTCATATAGAAAAATTTTTACCACTATCATAAAGTACAAGTAAAAGTCTCTTTTGGGTATTTTCTGTCATATAGGTCCCTCAAAGTTACTTCAAATGTGATGTTGTCCATAAAAAAATGCTTTTGTTAATTTTATGGAAAAATGTGATATTTCTGATCAACTTTTAACCCTTCTAACTTCGTAACAAAAAATGTTTTAAAAAATTGTGCTGATATAAAGTAGGCATGTTATTTATGAACTGTTTTGTGTGACATAACTCTCTGGTTTAAGGGCATAAAAAAGTAAAAGTTTGAAAATTGCAATATTTTCAACAAATTTCCGATATTTTCAGAAATAAAAGCAAGTTATATCAAACAAATTTTACCACTATCATGAAATACAATATGTCACGAAAAATAATCTCAGAATCACTGGGATACATTGAAGCAGTCCAGAGGTGTTACCTCATTAAGTGACACTAGTCAGAACTGAAAATTGAAATAATAGGCCCAGTCACGAAGGCTAAAACAAGCTCTGAAGTTAAAGGGTTAAATATTTTTGTAATTAAATTTGTGCGTGATGCATGAGCAGCACTGAATAGTATAAGTTGGTGATATGAAGTGAAAATTTAAATTTATGAGATCACACAACTAAAAATTGGCATGTGCATATGTATTCATCCATTTTCCTGTGAAACCCCTAAAAATTTCTAGTGCAAGCAATTACCTTCATAAGTCACATTCTTAGTGAAAGGAAGTCCACCTGAGTGTAAGGCTGGGTTCACATTGCGCTAATGGCAATGCGCTGACGGCATCCGTTACATAGCGGCACTAACGCTATGTAACGGATGCGTCAGCGCACCCAGAGACTGCCATTATGTAGCGCTTCGCTAACGCATGTCATAATCGGCATGCATTACCGATGTGCCGTCATTCTGTGACGGACCCTCGAACGCAGTCTGCAGCATTCGGGGGTTCGTCACCGCTAGCACAGATGGAGCATCTGTGCTAGCATGATCGCATAACGCGATCTTTAAAAGGCACTTATGTTGGCGCAGTCCGTTTAACGCATGTGTTGAGCGGACTGCACTAACGCAATGTGAACCTAGCCTAATATAAGTGTCACATGGTCTGTTCGTAAACACGCACCTTTTCTGAAAGACCACATAGGCTGCAATACCATTAAGCAAAAGGTACAACTAACCAAACAACATCATGAAGATCAGGCAGATCCCCAAACAAGTCAGGAACAAAGTTGTTGAGAAGTACAAGTCAGGGTATGGTTATAAAAGCAAATATACCAATCTCTAATGATTCCCAGGAGCATCATCAAATCCATTATCCAAAACTCTCATGGGCAAAGAGGTCATTAATCAGAGATGCAGCACAGAGACCAAAGGTAACCCTGAAGGAGCTGCTGAGTTCCCAAACAGAGACTCGAGTATCTGTCCATGCGAAAACAATAAGCCGTACACTCAATAGAATTGGTCTTTATGGAACAGTGGGCAGAAAAATAGCTTTTAATTACACACAAAAATTGTAAGGCTAATGTTGAGTTTTCCAAAAACGTGGTAGACTCCCCAAATGTATGGAGGAAGGTGCTGTGGTCAGATGAGACCAAAACTGAACTTTTTAGCCACCAAGGTAATTGCTATGTCTGGCTCCAAACCAGCACAGCTCATCACTTCAAGAACACCATTCCCACAATGAAATATGGTGGTGGCAGCATCATGCTGTGGAGATGTTTTTTGGCTTCAGGGACAAGATAAATTATCCATGACGAGGGGAAGATGAATGGTGCGAAATACAAGGATATTCTTGAGCAAAACCTGTTTCAGTCTGTCAGTGATTTGAGAATGGGACGGAGGTTCACCTTCCAACAAGATAATGACCCAAAGCATACTGCTAAAACAACACTCCAGTGGTTTAAGAGGAAATGTGGAAATGTTTTTGAGGGGCTTTGTCAAAGCCTAGATCTTAATTCAATTGAGAATCTATGGTCAGACTTGAAAATTGCTGTTCACCAGAGGAAACCACCTAACTTGAAGGAGCTGGAGCAATTTTGCCTTGAGGAATGGGCAAAAATCCCAGTGGCAAAATGTGGAAAGCTCATAAAGACTTATCCAAAGTCACTTGCAGCTGTAATTGCTGCAATAGGAGGCTATACAACGTGTTGACTTTGGTAGGTTGAATAGTTTTGCACACTGAAGTTTTTAGTTATTTTGTCCTAATTGTTGTTTGCTTCACAAAAAAAAGAAAATCAAATGTTCACAGTTGTAGGCATGTTCTTTACATGAACTGATGCAAACCCTAAAAAAAACTGAAATTCCAGGTTGTGAGGTAGCAAAACGTGAAAAATGCCAAGGGGGGCGGGAATACTTACGCAAGCCACTGTAGGACGTGCAAGAGTGAGAATTTCTGCATATGGTGCTCAATCTCAATACAGCACAAATAGAGATATTTTGAACATTTTGTTTTAATTTTTTCATTATTTGCACATCATTAACATGTCTATCAAAAACAAATTATGAAAAACAGTCTTACCAAGTCTGATCAAATGACCAAATGCACTAGCAGGATGCAGCAGGCTCCCATAGATAAAGGCTGGAAAAGCACAGGTGCTTACCACTGATAAGAGCAGCCACCCTATCACAAAAATAGTGATGATGAAGGTATTAACTGCTTAGTGGGAAAAAAGCACACAAATGTAAGTTGCTTAGGACATAAATGTCATGCACAGTGTCTGGATAACAGCCTATTTTAAACATCTATGATGGAAGGCGGGCTGGTCAGCACTGAATGTGCACAACACAATAAACCAAGCCAACAAAAAGGAGCCTGGGTGCACCCTGCAAAAAATGATAAAAAGTGCAAAAAATGATGCATATGATAAATACATCAAATGAGGTATTAGTTACTATTTTGGCCAAAGCAGATAAGCTCGCAACCCAACGTCAAGGGTCCCCATTTTTGCGAGTCACTAACTAGACATAAATTTAAAAAAAAACACCATAAAAAAACTTTTTAGCAAAAACAAATCATGAAAAACAGTCTTACCAAGTCTGATCAAATGACCAAATTCACTAGCAGGATGCAGCAGGCCCCCCATAGATAAAGGCTGGAAAAGCACAGGTGCTTACCACTGATAAGAGCAGCCACCCTATCACAAAAATAGTGATGATGAAGGTGTTAACTGCTTAGTGGGAAAAAAAACACACAAATGTAAGTTGCTTAGGACATAAATGTCATTCTGGGATATTCATGATTCCATGATTTATTCTTGGTGTTGCAATTTTAATGTTGAGGAATGTAAAATGTAATTAATAATTGTATTGCTTTTTAATAAACAGACATAAGACTAAACAATGCATTCAAAATATATTTTTTAGACAGATATTTAGTTTGTTTTCTAATTTGTTTTCTTTATCTCAAAACAGTGGGTCTTTTTTGTTATGTTCATAATTGAGGTTACAATATGGTAAATTGAGGATTAAATGTTCTTGTTGTTAAAGCAATCACTGAAGAAAACCCAGCACCTATTAAAAATAACAGGCTGAAAAATCCTTGGCACCAATAAGCACTGAAGGCTGAGAAAAGACGATATAATTATATAATCCTCAAGTTCAGCTAGACAGTGACGGTGCAACAACTCCCACTTCAGAAAGGGAAATCTTGATGCAGCGAAGTGGTAAATAAGGCCACAAGTCTAATGGTCTCACTGCACAAACCAGTGTTCAAGTCTTGTCTTTCCCGAGTGTGACAAGCTCATTGTAATGCACAAGAAGTCGTAATTGCTCTCAGTACAAACTTTAAAATAAAAAATATTGACAGTGGATGATTAAATAAATCCTCTCTGCTCACACAATTCAGTTCTGTTCTATTTGTTTTTCTATGACAACAGACATAACTTGGTTGTGGCATCAAAGGAAATTCACGGGAACAGAATGAGAATAAATTCTTAATGCTTTGCTCCTCTGTTTCTATTTTTTGTCATATGAGGACAGCTAGCTACAGATTATATATACTGTGCGTGCTGTAGCGTTGCTACCGGGGGTTCCAAAGGGGGCAGTTGCCCCGACCCCATCCAGAGCTACCGCTATTCTTAACTGTAACGCTGTGCACAGCATGTCAACATAGTTAAGCTGTTATGTAGAACAGAGAGACATGATCTCCATTCTGTAGACCGCAGGTCTCTTTTAAGCCTGAGGTCTACAGAATGTCAAAGTCCCGTGCGTGAAGTCCAGTGCGTTCGCCGATACCTTGCAGTTGGACTCGTCAGGATTGTGGACTAGTTCAGTATCTGATGTTTATTATTTTAATTAAAATGTGGCATGATTGTGGGTGCGTCATAAAGTATGAGGGCCTCTCAATGCCCTCATGCATTGTAGGGACAACTGTAGGAGCTACTTTTGGATGCTCTCATACAGTGGGGGGGCTACTGTGGGTGGAACTCATACAGTGTGAGGGTGACTGTGAAGGTACCCTCATACAGTCTAGGGCCTCCATAAAGTGTGGGGGCTATTATATAGCGTGAGGGCCTTTAGAAAGTTTGGTGCCTACAATGGAGGCCATCATATAGTGTGGGGACTAGTGGTGGGGGCCGTTATACAGTGTAAGACCTAATGCGGGGACCATTATACAGTTTGGGGACTACTGTGGGGGGCCACTATATAGTGTGGGAGATACAATATAAAGGGGAACTGTGGACCCATCATACTGTGCATAGTGGAGCTTTGTGCCCATCATACTGTGCATTGGGGAGCTCTGGGCCCATCTCACTGTGTATAGGAGAGCTCTGGGCTCATCATACTGTGTATAGGGGAGCTATAGTCATATCATGCTGTGTATAGGGAAGCTGTAGGTCCACCATAATGTGTATAGGGGAGCTGTATATGGAGGGACTCAGGGGACATTATTAAATGTTAAATAGGCACTTAAGAAGCATTATAAGAGCACTCAGAGTATTGTTACTGTCAAAGGTGCACATGGGGTACTATCACTTCCCAGGGTCAAAATGTGGACACCGTTTTCTAGATCACTTGCATGGGGCATTAATATTTTTTAGGGGGCAGTTTTACCATTTGGAAGGCACAAGGGAGGCATTATTACTATGTAAGGGGCACAGTGGTGGGCATTATTATGTGGGGCATTAAGGCGAGCGCTGTTTTTGTGCCACAGAGCAGGTGATGTAATAGGAACACAAAATGCAGCAGCGGCTCAGTATTGAGGTATCAGCAGAATGAGTAGTTTGCATTGGTAATGAATACATGGGAACAGTGCTGGAAATATAAGAAATCAAATGTGTCTTTGATATAATTAGTGATGATCGAATAGTGAAATATTAGGATTCGGGAAAATTGGCATGAATAATTTCTAATATTCGTGTATTCGCACCGAATAACAAATCCAATGCAAGTCAATGGGAAAGCCAAATATTTTTCTGCTGGACCCAACAAACAGGTCTGGGGGGCATGATAAAAAAGCTGATATGGATGGGAAAGAGCTAAAACTAAATGGGAACAGCATGGAGAAAATGCCTGCATGCCTTTCTAACTCACATTTGGTATCTGGGAATAATGTTGTCAGACGCCAGTTTTACAGATTTTTAAAAAGACCTACCAAACCCAAAAATTTTTTTAATGGGAAGAATGCTAAGAAACATTATTTCCTCCATAATTACATGTATATAATGCTAATATATATATATATATATACCTCCCCTTTAGCATATGTTCACATTGAGCATTTTGGATTTATTTTTTACTTTAACATTTATGAGGGCTCTCACTCCTACATTTGGGAGTACCCTCCCTCATGCAAAATACTCAGATAGTGGAATACATATTCTCCATCACTTTACAATGACAGCTAAAACATGCCCATTTGAATTTTGGGCTTCGCCTGCCACCATCACCATGTCCACCGCCATGTCATTATGCGGCCCTAGCTGAAAATTAGCAGTGTGCCAGCAGGTGCTGAGAAACCTTCATTTTGTAAGCTCCAGAGTTCATTTTTGCTATCTGATCCCAATGGAACAACTGTCATAGCGAGTGAAGCCGCTGTAAGGTGAATATTATACAAGAGTTGGGGGAGCTGTATGATCAGTGTCAGTAAATTGGATTCTACCAGACAACAAAAGCATTAGAATTAAGTTCTGAATACAGTGTATGCAAGCGAGGGTGTGTATTGCGGTCAGGCTGTCAGGCCTGAAACCAATGTCATGAACATGTACAAACCTCATTTTACTTGGAAGCAGCCTTCTCAAGGGGAAGAGACAGGAGTGCCATTGACCAATCTGCACAAGCCTACGCATTTTCTATTGGTTTAATAAACAGCGTATTTTTAGCTAGCAGTTGTGCGACTGGCGCAAAGCTTGCAGAGATACGCAAACATGACTATTTATCTCAAGTTTTCGTGAGTCTGCTGTTGCCGTGTGTAATAAAGCTGATATCTTTAAAAAAAAAATTGCGGCACATTTCTAGATATATTGAATTTGTACATAACACCTCTGTTAGGGTAACTGTCAAAAATAAAGCCAGTATTTTTTTTTCAGAAGCATAAAGCATTCAATATGAGAAAGGCTGACGTTAAGGGACGTGGATGTGGTAATGCCCGCCAAGACCATGTTACAGATAAGAAGGTGACTGTATCTTGTTCTAGCTTCCTGTCAATATGTGGTCAGCGCGGTACACCACTGACAAAACTCAGACAATTGCCAGGATGTTGTGGATTGGATGGCAGACAAAGGCTCCAGTGTGTTGACAAGCAGCACCACAAAGTATTTTACATGGTTCAGTCTCTGTAGTCAAGAGGCTAGGCCTCTGAATACTTAACCTGGTCCTCCATCATCCCACCATCAAGAGTCCCAGGAGACATATGACCCCAACGCTGGCCACTCTGAGGAACTGTTTACGTTTCCTTGTAATTTGTCAGGCCTCTCAACGTGCACCATTAAAGAGGTTCGTGAGGAGGTGTAGTGCAGTGATGCCCAAACATTTGAGGACCCACGGCCAGGAGAAAGCCATGTTGGGGAAGGTCAAGTCATGTCTGAATTGGTGGATGATAATCATGACACACAGTTGCCATCAGGTTTGCCTAAAATCGCAACTCATAAGGAGAATGGGATTGAGGAATTAGAAGATGATGTGGTCGATGATGAGGCCTCTTATCCAACCTGTTGTGGTGGCACGCCTAGCAAGCACAGCAGTGCAGACAGTGATTGGTACATAGCACAAAAACAGGCAAGGAGAGGTAGTAGTTTGACCAGAGGGAGAACTCGGTCAACTGTTATTATTATTATTTATTTATATAACACCATTGATTCCATGGTGCTGTACATGAGAAGGGGTTACATACAAATCACAGATATCACTTACAGTAAACAAACTAACAATGACAGACTGATACAGAGGGTAGAGGGCCCTGTCTTTGAGGGCTTACATTCCACAGAGCCCCCAGCAATCTGCTAAATAACAGGCCAAAGGTGCGTTGTTCCCCTTTATGGCAGTTTTTTTCTGAAATTCCTTCAGACCAAACAACTGTAATTTGCAGCATCTGCCAAACCAATCTAAGAAGAGGCAAAAACACTGCCAACCTGAGCACCACCAGCATGCAAAATCACATGGCAGCCAAGCACCCCAGTAAGTGGGCGGAACGCCTGGGTACAAAATCTGTGTCTGATGGTGAAACCACTGCCCCTTCCCCTGTGTTGCGGACTTCCTAACCTGCTGTCAATGAAGCAGGCACTGATGCCTCCTGCCCACAACCTGCAGTTGCACAGTCACAACAGTCAGCAACTGCGTCCAGTTCATTGTCCCTGCCCCAGACATTTAACAGAAAGCAGAAATATCGACCCACCCACAGGCCAAAATGCTAAACACCCACATAGCCAGATTGGCAGCCCTGGAAATGTTGCCATTTTGACTTGTGGGAACTGAGTTATTCTGCAACCTCTTGGCGGTGGCAGCCCCACGGGACACTATATAACTCGTTACGTAAGAACGTGTTACACAATATCAGCCGTGCTCTGGCCAACGCAGTCACAGAGAAGGTCTATTTTTCCACAGACACGTGGACAAGTTCTTGTGGACAGGGATGCTACATTTCTCTTTTGGCACACTGGCTGAACCTGGTGGAGTCTTTGACAGAGTCAGAGGTTGGGACATCACACATCTTACCCACACCAAGAATAGTGGTCCCAATTTCCATCAGGGTTTCAGTCTGCTCATATTACAGTTCCTGTCTCTCCTCCTCACTGAAAGTAGCCTCCCCATCACTCCCCAGCTGGGAGGTCTGCAGCACTGCCTTGGCAAAGCGGCAGCACGTTCTACTGAAGCTCATCTGTTAGGTGATAAAGCTCACAGTGCAGCCAAGCGGTTGAAGGTGATAAAAGAACAGACTGATCAATGGCTCTCACGCTGAACCTCAAACCAGGTCTGGTTGTGTGTGATAATGGGTGAAACTTGGTGGTGGCTTTAAAGCTCGGCGAGCTGGTAAACACGTTCCATGCAAGGCCCACAATCTGAACTTGGTTGTACAGCATTTTTTAAAAACATGCCCTGACTTGCCGGACCTACTTGCCAAGGTACTGCGTGCCAGCACACATTTCCGACAGTCATCTCAGGCTTTCAGTGGACTAGTTTTGCTGCAGCAGAGCTTTAATTTGTCTCATCACCGACTGATTTGTGACCTGTCCACATTAGGGTGTCAAGGAAATGCATGGTAAAAATTAAGTATCATGTTTTTGAAGGTCTTACCACCTAATTTTGTTCCTTTTTGATCACAGATATTTTATAATTTTCTTTTTTTAAGATTAGTTATCAATCATTTACTGGTTGCTTAATGGCACATCATATTGCAGTTTTAAATGTTTGTTTAGCATTTATCGTCATGCATATCCCGCGTTATGTATGATATGTTATGCTGTTTACCTATCAGATTCATTGATTTTATATTTTGATAGATCGGGCGTTTCTGAACGCGGCGATACCAAATGTGTGTATATTTTTTTAACCCTTAAATTTTCAATGGGGCGAAAGGGGGGGTGATTTGAATTTTTTTTATTTTTTTAAATGTTAGTGGTTAAATTTTAGTGGTTATTGTGTGTACAATATTGTGGAAAATGAGAAACATGGAATAATTCACATTCCTTGAGCAAGTGGTAAATCTAAATTTAATGTCAACATATTTTACATGTTGAATCCTTATGTCAAAAGGAACAAATTTGAGGGGTAAGACTTACCAATTTGCAAAATTAATTTTTCCTTGGCACCCTAGCCCACATGCTATAATTTGATCTTTAACCCCTTTACTCCCGAAGGTTATTTGCATGTTAATGACCGGGCCAATTTTTACAATTTCTGACCACTGTCCCTTTATGAGGTAATAACTCTGGAACGCTTCAACGGATTTTGGCGATTCTGACAGTTTTCTCGTGACATATTGTACTTCATGTTAGTGCTAAAGTTTCTTCGATATAACTTGCGTTTATTTATGAAAAAATGGAAATATGGCGAAAACTTTGAAAATTTTGCAATTTTCAAACTGAATTTGTATGTCCTTAAAACAGAGAAATATGTCACATAAAATAGTTACTAAATAACATTTCCCACATGTCTACTTTACATCAGCACAATTTTGGAAACAAAATTTTTTTGTTACGAAGTTATAAGGGTTAAAAGTTGACCAGCGATTTCTCAATTTTACAACACCATTTTTTTTAAGGACCACATCACATTTGAAGTCTCTTTGAGGAGTCTATATGATAGAAAATACCCAAAAGTGACACCATTCTGAAAACTGCACCCCTCAAGGTGCTCAAAACCACATTCAAGAAGTTTATTAACATTTCAGGTGCTTCACAGGAATTTTTGGAATGTTTTAAAAAAAAATGAACATTTAACTTTTTTTGCACAAAATATTTTCTTCAGATACAATTTTTTTTATTTTACCAAGGGTAACAGGAGAAATTGGACCCAAAAAGTTGTTATACAATTTCTCCTGAGCATGCTGATACTCCATATGTGGGGGGAACCACTGTTTGGGCACACGGCAGCGCTCGGAAGGGAAGGAGCGCCGTTTGACTTTTCAATGCAAAATTGGCTGGAATTGAGATCGGACGACATGTTGAGTTTGAAGAGCCAATGATGCGCCTAAACAGTGGAAACCCCCCACAAGTGACACCATTTTGGAAAGTAGACCCCCTAAGGAACTTATCTAGATGTGTTGTGCGCACTTTGAACCCCCAAGTGCTTCACAGAAGTTTATAACGTAGAGTCGTAAAAAAAATCATAATTTTTTTCTCAAAAATGATTTTCTCGCCCCCAATTTTTTATTTTCCCAAGGGAAACAGGAGAAATTGGACCAGAAAAGTTGTGCAATTTGTCCTGAGTACGCTGTTACCTTATATGTGGGGGTAAACCACTTTTGGGGGCATAGCAGAGCTCGGAAGGGAAGGAGTGCTGTTTGACTTTTTCAATGCAGAATTTGCTGGACGCCATGTCGCATTTGGAGAGCCCCTGATGTGCCTAAACACTGGAAACCTCCCACAAATGACACCATTTTGGAAACTAGACCCCTCAAGGAACTTATCCAGATGTGTGGTGAGCACTTTGAACCCCCAAGGGCTTCACAGAAGTTTATAACAAGTTTATAACTTAAAGCCATAAAATAAAAAAAATCATATTTTTTCCACAAAAATGATCTTTTCGCCCCTAATTTTTATTATCCCAAGGGTAATAAGACCATAAAAGTTATTGTGCAATTGGTCCTGAGTACGCTGATACCCCATATGTGGGGGTAAACCACTGTTTGGGCACATGGCAGAGCATGGAGAGGAAAGGCCCCCCAAGGAACTTTTCTAGATGTGTGGTGAGAACTTTGAACCCCCAGGTGTTTCACTAAAGTTTATAACGCCCGAGCGTGAAAATAAAAAAATCATATTTTTTCCACAAACATAATATTTTAGTCCCCAATTTTTTATTTTCCCATAAGTAGCAGGAGAAATTGGACCCCAAAAGTTTTTGTCCTGAATATGCTGATAACCTATATGTGGGAGAAAACTAC
>VIAB01027204.1:10454-23808 GCA_009801035.1 Oophaga pumilio
ATTTAAAAGTGTATGTATTTTACATGTGCGTCAGGTTAGGCTAGATAAGAGTAAACCATATTTACTTGTGCTGATTTTACTATGGGGGGGCGCCATTTTGAAGTTCGCCTCAGGCAGCAGAAAGGCTAGGTTCACCCCTGGCTATAAGGATGGTGGCAGTATGCTCTCTGTTTTATAAATTCAACAGTTGAGTAATCATGGGAAAATAGAAGAGACTGGTGAATGCATTTTTTACACATATAGTTAAAACTCTTGTCTGAATGTAGCCTTTATCAGAGGAATCTCATAATTAGTTATTTTTGCATGTGGCTTGCTATAATAGGCCACATACTCAGTTTTCTTTATGTAACAAAAATCAATGCAATTTATTTATTGTAATTGTAACCATAAACATTTGTGTTCTC
This sequence comes from Oophaga pumilio, assembly GCA_009801035.1. Classification (NCBI taxonomy): domain Eukaryota; kingdom Metazoa; phylum Chordata; class Amphibia; order Anura; family Dendrobatidae; genus Oophaga; species Oophaga pumilio. The sequence continues at coordinate 10,859 of VIAB01027204.1, forward strand.
AGTTATAACCAATAACCAAAAAAAACATACAAAAACATTATTGGTTGCTATCTTTTCGCTAAACCACAGAATCCCTTGCAAACACCTTGTGTAAATGAGAATTCTCAGCAGCTGCTTTGTGTTCAAAGGGACTTTGTCAGCACGTAATTGCTGTTAAAACCAAATATAGGCGCTAGTTTTCCATCTATGTCCTCCCTTTCCTGGCTCCTTGAATCCAGAGATATCCATCAAAGAAGAGGGGGATAGGAGATAGAGGGGAAAACAAGCAGGTGGGAAGGTGTACAAAAATGATTGGCCCCGCCATGAAGCACCGAGCGCCTGTATTTGGATTGAACAGTCATTCTGTGCTGATAAAGTCCCTTTAAAGGGGGTCTTTCGGCACAGAATGACTGTTCTAACCAAATACAAACGCTCGGAGGACTTTTAGCCTGGCCAAACATCTAAGTGAACCTTCCGACCTTCTTGTATTCCCTCCCACCTTCTTTGATTGACAGCTCTGGCTTTATATGGCCAGAGAAGGACAGAGAAAGATGGAAAACAAGTAGGTGGCAAGGTGCACTAAAAAGAGCTGTCCATGCTTGGGGTTCAAGCCTGCATTCACTCTATGTGACTGCAGACTTGTGAATCCTCACAGTGCGCTTAGTGCATACTGTTAGGATTCTCTGGTGTTATGTGCTGACCAGATGTATGTGGCCTCGCTGAATAAAAGTGAATTGAGCGAGGCCTGGTACGTTTAATCGGAATATGGCGCCGGAAGTATGCAAATTGCATACTTGGTGACACTTGACCACCCACTTCCATTGCTGGAGAATCCTAACAGCGCACACTGTGAGGATTCACAAGTCTGCAGTCACAAACAGTAACTAAAGACTTGATCCCAAGCATGGACAACTACTTTAGGTGCACCTTCTCACATACTTGTTTTCCATCTTTCGCCACACTTCTCTGGTTCTGTAAAGCTGGAGATGTCAATCAATGGGGGGAAGGCAGTTGAGATAGGGGGCAAACAAGTAGGTTGAAAGGTTCACTTAATTGTTCGGCCACACCAAGGGTGCAACGAGCTTCTGTATTTAATTTGAACAGTCAACTTGTGCTGACAGATTCCCTTTAATAAATTAATACTTTTTGTACTGTTACTGATCTGGTATCTGTTTCAATCAGTTCTTCTAACGACCCCCAATAAAAAAATAGATTGCAAAAGCCTTCATCTCTGGCGCATCTGAGATTTCACTCTATGTGACAGGTTTAGCAGTAGAGAAGACCTCACAGAAAGGAATGGAATCAGACACTGAAATTGTTTCCGTTTGCTATTTCTTGTAATTTCAGGTTTTACAAAGTGCAGTGTTATCGCAGAAATGAGTAATTATAACATTGTAGTAGTAAGATGTATTACCTCAGACTGTGGAAGAGTAATTATACAGAACATAAATATGCTCAAGAAAGTCGTTTTGTAATTGTAATGGATGGAAAATCCTGCCAAATTATTATGCAATCCTTATTCTGCTGGATCTGATATTCTACGAAACATTATAAAAATCGGCCTGTTGATCAGATAGTGGTGAACTATCCTCAGTCAGGATAAAATCTCTTTAACAACTATTCCTAGAAACAATTACCATACAGATTAAATATCCACTACAATCGTTGATACCGAAGGTTAGAAGCCAGCTGTCTCGGGTGTGTCAGGTGCTACAGACAGTTGCTCTGCATCTGGCAGCAGAAGGTCTCTGCGCTTGGCATTATAGACGCCTCCTTAATCCTTCTGAATCTTGGACCCACCGGCAACCTCCCTTTGGCTCTAGTTGCCACACCTGGACCTGGGTGTTTATAAATCCCCAGTCTGCTGCAGAGAGTCGCCGGTGACATTCATATTTTCCCTTATGGAGGCTTGGAGCTATAGCAGTTGGCTTACTTCCTCTATGGAGCTGTTTGAGGATGTTTGGTGTTACCTCTCTGAGTCTGCTCAAGCTAAGTTCATTCTCCTTGTTTGTCTACCTTTTTGTCTTTAGTTTACAGTGGGGACTGACCAGTGCTCAACCCCTCACTATCCAGCGCCTAGCTCTAGGGAGATAGAGGGCATAGGTTTCCTGCTCAGCGATTGGTGAGGAACCAATTTAGGGACAGTAGGGCAGGTAGGGTGTTATCATACTGTATCTGCCTAGGGGTCTCCACTCCCCCTTTCCCCTAGTGTGTGGGCTTTCATCCCCTCATCCCTTTGTGTTGCACTTAGTCTTTTCACATTGTGCATGACACCACCCTGAAAGTTAGAAGCCAACAAGGATGCTCTCAGAAGACACTGTAAGCTTTGTTCAAATAAGAAAGAGAAACATTTTCATAAAAGCAAAACTTATATCCAATATCGTGTTGACTTAAATCGTAAATTGTAAAAAAAATAATAATTACCTAATTAATTAAAACTGCACATGGGATTTGGTACCTTGGTGCTAGGTTATGTTCACATGTGGCGTTTTTACAGGCTATTTTATGCAGTGCATTAGATGTGTAAAATACAAAGCGTTTTATAGTACCAGTATAATCAATGCGATTTCAGTAATCTCCTGGGTTTTTTTTCCTAGTGTATTTTAAGCCCTTGTGCAGTTTTGCAAATTCTTTCATTGATTTTTGCAGGGCATTTAAAATAAATGTTTTTTAGTACAGAAAAAAACGCTATAAAAATGTGTGAATTTATCCTTGTGCAAGATTTTTGGCTGCGTTCCCACGATGAGTATTTGGGATTTTTTTATGTTGCAGATTTTCTGCACCTATTAAGTTACGTGCTTTTTTATTGCAGCTTTTTACATGCTTTTTTTTATTGCATTTTTGATTCGTTTAGTGTTTTTGACTCCTTTTGGTGTGTCATGTTTTACATAAAGCTACTTTGTGTTTGATACTCCCTGGTACTTGGCTTTAACATACCATTGTTGATACATTAATGTGCGGATTACATGAGTTTTGAGTGCATTTCCGCAGTTGATTCAATGCATCTAATGCAATTCTATGGGGAAAATCTACAAAACTCAGTCTACTTGCAAGAGATACTGACATGTGTATTTGAAAAATGCACCGCAGGTCAGTTTGTGCAGGTCGGAAAAAAACCCACAGTGGGCATGAGATTTCTATCAACCTCACCCACTTTGCTAGAACTGTAAGACGCTGCGTTTTTTTGCTCAAAGAAAATATGCAATGTCAAAAATGCAACAAAAATTAATTATGAGAACTTTACTTCACCTTCTCTGAAAGAAGGACCAGTCTGTGACCACCATAGTATTAAACACAAAGTCCACATCAAAACGTGTGCACAAGAACCGTAGGCTACGGGCAATGCCGCCACATTTCTCTCGCACTAGTTTAGATTATTCTCTAATATGTTCTCTTATATCTTTTCCAGACAAACTTCACAATATTAAGAGGTTTGTTGGATCAAGAGAAATCCTAGCTTACCTCTAATTCTTCTATATAATATTTACTGACCTACAGAATGGAAGGGCCTGATATTTTATTAAAAACGTCCGGAGCATATCCAGAAGTCATTTTATATTGTCAGACTCTACAGACACTTGTAAACATAATATCTGAGATTACCAACAGCTTCCTTAAATAATATTAAAGGTACAAACTAGAACATAGGAGTCAAGGCCTGCGGGCCGAATCCAGTCCGCCACGTCATTATATGTGGCCCGTGAAGTCAGGACATGGAAGGATCGGCTCTCTACTTTCCCAGTACAGGGAGCAGATCCAAGCAATTTGGAGGTGGCGCCGCAGCTTAAAATCTAAGATGGCACCCTGTGCTGGCGCCATCCCCTATACTAAGTGCTGGCTGCATTTACATTGACACAGATAGCGCTTGGCATAGGCTGGGGAGCCAGCACTGGGAGCTGATGCCATTTTGGAATCTGAGCGAATGAAGCCAGCGGTTAGGAGAGGGGGCAGTGCCAGCACAAGGAGTGGGTTCCATCTTTGAAACAGAGTGAACGCAGTCAACCAGCATAAAAAGTGAACGCAGTCAGCCACTTTTGTGTGGCACCAGTTTTGAATCAAAGCAGTCACAGCCAGTACTTAGCTTAGAGAACAGTCCACCTTGGACTCTGAGGTCTGGCACAGCTCTCTTCCAGCCCTCCTACCCAAGGGCTGAGCTCTAATAGCCCCACTATCCATGGGAAGCGCTCTTATAGCCCTACTACCTAGAAATAGCTCTCTTCTAGCCCTTCTAACCAGGGGCAGCCTCTTATAGCTGTACTACCCAGGGACAGCTGTCTTATAATCCTACTACCCAGGGGCAACTGACTTATAGACCTACTCCCCAGGGGCAGCTGTCTTATAGCCTTCTACCCAGAGGCAGCTCTCTTCTAGCCCTACTACCCAGCGGCAGCGCTCTTCTAGCCCTACTACCCAGGTGCAGTGCTCTTATAGTCCTACTATCCATGGACAGCCCTCTTCTAGCCCTACTACCCAGGGGCAGTGCTCTTATAGCCCTACTACCCAGAGGCAGCATTCCTATAGCCCTACTACCTAGGGACAGATCTCTTCTAGCCCTACTACCCAAGGGCAGCGGTCTTATAGCCCTACAACCCAGGTACAGTGCTCTTATACTCCTACTATCCAGGGACAGCTCTCTTCTAGCCCTACTACCCATGGGCAGTGCTCTTAAAGCCCTACTACCCAGGGGCAGCATTCCTATATCCCTACTATCTAGGGACAGATCTCTTCTAGCCCTACTACCCAGGGGCAGATCTCTTCTAGCCCTACTACCTAGGGGCGGTGCTCTTATAGCCCTACTACCCAGGGGCAGCATTCTTATAGCCCTACTACCCAGGGACAGCTCACTAATAGCTCTACTACCCAGGGTCCAGGTACAGCTGTCTTATAGCCCTACTACCCAGCGGCACCTCTCTTATAGCCCTACTACCCATGGACAACTATCTTATAGCCCTACTACCCAGCAGCACCTCTCTTATAGCCCTACTACCCAGGGGCAGCGCTCTTATAGGCCCACTACACAGGGACAGTTCACTAATAGCTCTACTACCAAGGGTCCAGGATCTTATAGCCCTACTACCCAGCGGCACCTCTCTTATAGCCTTACTATTCAGGGACAGCTCTCTTATAGCCCTACTACCCAGTGGCAGCACTCTTATAAGCCCTACTAACAAGGGGCACATCTCTTACAGCCCTGCTACCCAAAGGAAGCACTCTTATAGACTTTCTACCCAAAGATAGATATCTTATAGCCCTACTACCCAGAGGCAGCTCTCTTATAGCCCTACTACACAGGGGCACCTCTCTTATAGCCCTAGTATCCAGGGGAAGGTCTCTTATATCCCTACTACCCAGGGCCACTGCTCTTGTAGCCGTACTACCTAGTGGCAGCGCTCTTATAGCCCTACTATCCAGCCAAAGCACTCTTATAGCTCTACTACCCGACAGCCCTATTATAGCCCTACTACCCAGGGGCAGCTCTCTTATAGCACTACTACCTAGAGGTAGCGCACTTATAGCCCTACTACCCAAGGACAGCTCTCTTACAGCCCTACTACCCAGGGGCAGCTGTCTTATAGCCCTACTACCCAGGAGCAGCTGTCTTATAGCCCTACTACCCAGGGGCAGCGCTCTTATAGCCCTACTACCCAGGGGCAGCTGTCTTATAGCCCTACTACCCAGGGGCAGCGCTCTTACAGCACTACTACCCGGGGCAGCGCTCTTATCCCTACTACCCAGGGGCAGCGCTCTTATCCCTACTACCCAGGGGCAGCGCTCTTATAGCCCTACTACCAAGGGGCAGTTCTCTTATAGCCCTACTATCCAGGGGCAGTTCTCTTATAGCCCTACTACCCAGGGGCAGCGCTCTTATCCTTACTACCCAGGGGCAGCGCTCTTATAGCCTTACTACCCAGGGGCAGTTCTCTTATAGCCCTACTATCCAGGGGCAGTTCTCTTATAGCCCTACTACCCAAGGGCAGCGCTCTTATCCCTACTACCCAAGGACAGTGCTCTTATAGCCCTACTACCCTGGGGCAGCGCTCTTATAACCCTACTACCCAGGGTCACTGCTCTTGTAGCCATACTACCTAGGGGAAGCACTCTTATAGTCCTACTACCCAGGGGCAGCACTCTTAAAGCTCTACTACCTAGGGGCAGCTCTCTTATAGCCCTTATACCCAGGGGAAGCTCTCTTATAGCTCTACTACTCAGGGGCAGCGCTCTTATAGCCCTATTAACCAGGGACAGCTGTCTTATAGCCCATGGCCAGTCAATGCATTGTAAGCCATGCTCATACCATGTTGTACAGACATCTGTATGGGCATGGGTTACAATTACAAGAGGCCCTTTGAAAGCAACCATAATGCTGAACTAAAGTGTTGTCTTAAACCTAAGCCCTACAAAAATGTTGACCCTAAATTGAATTGCTCAACTTGAAGCCTGAGGGCCCCAATTACAAAATCTACAATCACAAGGGGGCATTCTTTACTGTTAGGGCAGTGAGAATCTGGAATTCCTTGCCTGAGGAGGAGGTGATGGAGAACTCAGTCGAGGGGTTCAAGAGAGGCCTGGATGTCTTCCTGGAGCCTAACAATATTGTATCTTACAGTTATAAGGTTCTTTAGAAGGATATAGATCTGGGGATTTATTCTGATGGAATATAGGCTGAACTGGATGGACAAATGTCTTTTTTCGGCCTTGCTATGTTACTATGTTTACTATGTTACAACTGGGCCCCCAACTATCACAGGTCATTAATAGTACTGATCTTCTTAAATGGAACAAATAGTACTTTTGAGCCCACATTGAGCTCCCATAGGCTCCAGGGCCTGCACCCACTATAGCTAAGTACCATTTTACATTTCCAGAATACGTAACAGCACTCTTATAAATAACCATTAGGGACTTCTCTCTATGAGCCATAATAAGTAGTTGTTCTGATGGACCCGACCTGTCCACACATTACATCAGTGGTGGGGAACATCAGGTTCGTGGGTCGTTTACAGCCTGCGATGACCTTTTATCTAGCTCCGGAGCAGATTCCCGGGGACTGCAGTGCTTTGGCCGGTAGCTGCATTTTGATGATCGCCAGCCCATTCATTTCTTCTTGCTCTGTGAGCTCGTGTACGCAGTGTTCACTACTGAACGCTGAGGTGCGTGCAATGAAAGAGTTCGTCCTGACACCAGTGCAAGCATCAGGATGTACTTTGTGGGCCGAGTTAGTGAACAATTTGTAGGGCCCCAAAGGATGATCTAAATAACCAAATGGCCCTTGGCAGAAAAAATATTCCCCACCCCTGCATTACATGAATGCCAATTAATCCATTGGTAGCATGGCATGGCACCAAGGCCTCATTTTAGGAGAATCTGCCTTTGCAGGAAGAATGAATGGCGGCTCATTGCAGCTTCAACTCTATAAGAGACGATCACTAGGATTTAATAAAGGACATAAAATAAAATGAATCCATCCCATTGGTGGACCAGCAAATGCAGTAAATATGCAAAGAACAATTTTCAGGCATGTAGAAAGCCATTGGCCATCGATACTGTAACCCTTGAAAGTGATTTTAAAGATAAGTAGAAAGGAACACTGGTCACCCGGGCATTTACAGGGAACTTGTCATGTTGAAAACAATATCTGATCTGCAGGCAGGATCTGAACAGATTCATGTGTACTTTCTGGTGGGAAAAGTTTCAGTAAAACTTGCATTTTATTCATTGAAAACCCTGGTGATTGTATACATAAAAGTCCAGTGGTCGGTCCTATTCAGTGACTGACAATCTTTCCTGCATGATTGTCCCTGCAGTGATAGCTGTCAATCAATAGTAGGACCGCCCACTGGACTCTTATGCATACAAGCCCCAGGGATTTCAATGAATAAAAAACAAATTACACTAAATCTTTTCCAACAAACCCATGTATCATTCTGCTAAGCTTCTCCTTGTCTTCACCGCCTGTCCACAGATCGGACTGTAGGTAAAATGTGACCTGTTCCTTTTAATATCTGCTCTCCTGTTTATCTAGCAGTGGTTTTAACCCTGATATGGAGAAATGTATTCACCTCCTTTCAGCTTTATCAATTTACAACTATGGATTGGGTAACGTGACACATGAGAAAGTTAGGGCATGTTCCCACATCTATTGTAGAACACCTGCAGTATATTCACAATGTAGTCCTTATAAGTCCTATATAACACACATACACACATATAGAATGGCATAGACATATATGTATTAAAACAAAAAATAACCTGCAATGCATGACAAAATTAGTCACATATGCACAGGTGCAAGCTGCTGAGACTGCAATACATACAGTGCAGCAACATAAAGAAGTACCTTAAAGGGAACCTGTTAGTAGGATTTCACACCCTAAACTATTTAACTGCACATGTAGCTCTTTCAAAGACAAGTCCAGCAATACCTTTCCTTAGCCAGTCCATTCTTCCATTACTGAGAAATCAATGTTTGAATAGATATGCAAATGAGTCTGTGGATCGGAAGCCTCTGTCACTCCAGCTCTAAGAAGAACTGACTGCTTTTGTGTCTGCAACATCTTGGGAGTCTGGAACTCATATTGGAAGAATTTGTGCCAAAAGGTAATGTTTACAATTGCCAAACAAGGATTAAGGACATTTCATCTGTATATGGTAATATACAAAATATGAAATTGTTATTGAAATTGTACTAAAAGAAATTGCATACAGGAAAGAGTTTCTTATAGCATTTTTTCAATTTACTCCAGCTTTGTTCCCAGCCCCTCCTCCTCCTGCTGCTTGACTGACAGCTCCACTGCCTGAAATCACACAGCATAGAGGCTGTCAGTCAATCAGGAGGAGATGGCGCTGGGCAGGGAATAGAGCTGGAGTGACAGAGGATTCACATCAAACAGCTTCATTTGCATATCAATTAAAATGCTAATTTATTTGTGATGAATGGACTGACCATGTAAAGGTATTGCTGGACTTCTTCTTGGAAGAGCTACATGTGCATATAAATAGTTTGGGGGTGAAATCTGGCTGACAGTATAAAGTATATGTGTACATCGACTATGAATTTTGGACAGCATTACTGCTATGTAGACTGTACTCATAGAACTGAGGCACAAATAGGCCAATTTATGTGTGCCCACCTGTCATTTCAGGCATATCCCTTTATACATGCGAATCTACACTAGAAAACTTACTTGGCCTAGAAGATGTTTGATAATGTAGGTTTCCATTGACAATGGGACATGCCTTGTTGTGGCAGATGGGCATAAACAAATTGTCCAATTTGTATGCTAAGTACCTGAATTCTAATAGGGGATAACTTGAATTTTGGAAATAACCCCTTATCTAACTTGCTGATCGCTGGGAGTCTGACAGATGGGATCTGAGAAAGGGGCTCTCCTGTCCTGAATTGAGGACCATCTACCTGGCATCATCTACCTGGCACCATCTACATGGCATCATCTACCTGGCACCCTCTGCCTGCCAGCATATACCTGGCACCACCTGCCTGGCAGGATGAATGTGCCCTTACACTGGCAGGCAGGTGCACCAGGTGGACGGTAACTACATGGCACATCATTATATGCCAGCAGCCAAACTTACTGAATAGAAGTCCTTGCAGCAGGCACAGATCTGACGCACATGAGAACAGGCAGTGGGCAGCAGCTCGCCGGCACATGCCCGCTTACCTCGGCTCCGTGACACTGGTGGCGGCTGTGCCCGACGATCCGGGAATGCCCTCCCTGTCCACCTTTGCCCAGGACCAGACAGCAGGAGAGAGCAGCAGCTGCCCTGTGAATGTGAGCCAGAAGCCCAGCCTCCTCCTGGCTCCCAGCTTACAAGCCTTGATGTGTCACGTTGGCTCCTCCCCAGGAAAGGTCTCAGTGATATGCCAGGCTGCTGCCTATCCTCGAGGGGAAGAGCTCCGGGCAGCATGGGGATGTGCCAGGGTCAGAGGGAGGAGGCAGATGCCATCTAGATGCAGTGCAGGACAAGGTGGAGCAGAATGACTGCTGCCCACGGTCCTGGAGATGGCTGTGACAATGAATCTCTCTCTGTGCCATGCTGCACACACAGATCCCACTCCATAGCACAGGATTGTCTCTAGTGGGGCAGAGCTGGTCACAGGACAGCGAGTTGTGTGACCAAAACCGCAGGTGTGACCTGTCTGTGGTCATATGTGAGGCACTTTAAATTTATGGCGACCAAGTTGCGTCCGACTAGTGACCCTCAACCACTGGCGGACACAGACAGAAAAGGGCCCCTGTGCAAGAACAATATACGGGCCCTTTCCAGACCAAGATCTCTTAAAAATGTTAATTACAGTTGCTTTGGTGGTAGAAATGGCCCCCTTACCTCTTGGGCCCCTGTGCGGCTGCACAGGTTGCACCAATGATATGTCCGCCTCTGCCCTCAACCATAAATCAATCCAAAATAGTGGATTTTTCGCAACAATCTAGTCCTTAGTCGTTCCCCCACAGTCTTTATATCGTGTAACAAGTGTTACCATGTAGCCCTCGCCCGTTCTCTCCAATTATCCCATAATGTCTTTGAGGCTCTTGGAATAAGGGGAAAGCGCCAGGTCTCCTGAAAGAATTGGCATATCTTATGGGCACCGCAGAAGCCTTCTGGGCAGATGCGCTCCATGAAAGCTTCATGTGCCTTGACGCTCATTTAGGAAATAGGAGTGTGGAAGGGGTTGCAAAAATGGGGTATAGTTGTGAATAAAATATATTATTTCATGACAACTTCAAAAAGTTGACAAGTGTGCCCCCAACCCATTCACTATGTCTCAGCACCGTACCACTGGTTCCACAACCAAATCAATGTAACGCTGGGCTGTTAGGGTACCTGGAAGAAGACTAGAGGGGTCCTACTATAGTACATTATCCCTCCCAACCTCACACCATAATCCTGGGAGAAGCACAAGTGTGATGTTCCCTTGTGAAGACCTCTTCATGGTGTCGCCTATGTGATCTCCAAGCTAATCTCTGCCTATCATTGCATCCAAGACAAAAGTGGGACTCAGTGATGAAGAAGTAGACCTCCATTCCAGCCTCCTTTGCTGTTTTCCTTTGTACCATGATAGCCTTTGAAACAGGTGGCTTTGAGGTCAATGGGACACCTTCATAAGGGAATTATGGTGTGGGGTGGCATAACGCACAGTAGCTGGACCCCTCTAGTGTAGACTACTAGTTTCCATGCTGTTGCAGCTTTGCCTTGGATTTACCCCGAGATATTGCAGCTCTGTTGCCATAGATCATCACCCCACAACAGGACACTGTTGGTGGGATTAATACTTTGTTGAATTGGCAGTGCCAGTGGCACCTGGGGATGTGCAAGCCGCTCACCTTATGAAGATGGCTGTGTACGGCCAGTTTACAAACCAAATTCTGAATGACAATTTACTGAAAGCTCAGTTATTGATTGTGTCACCACTATTTCTATAGTGATGTGGGTAGAGAGATCACAATTAGTATGTAGAGCCATCTTCGGGATCAAGCCAGTATCAACTATGTATCAATGTGATCAAAGGGACGTGTATATATAAGCATTCACGTGGTAAGAAAAATTTCCTAGTTCTACTAACTCCTTCACTGTCAGTGATTTCTCAAAATTTTGCACCTCTGGTAGTCAGAAAAATGTTCCCACTTTTGACGAGTACAAATCAAACCTAATTTACTAAATATTTAATTGATATGAACCTCCCATATTTATATATTCTCTAACAGTAGCCACCTGTCACATTGTCGTAATGCCACTCAGCACTTTATACACCCTGGCGCCTTCATGCCATTTTGCGTCAAAGTGAAACACATGCATATTGATATTAGTAGCTAAAAGTGTGACCCAATCGAACATTTTCATTTTTCCTCCCCTTCTTCAAAGATCCAAAGTTCTTTCTTTTATATTTCCTGGACATAGCTGTATGAGAGCTTGTTTTTGTCACATAAATTTGTAGTTGTGAATGACACCATTCATTTTACCATACAATATATTATAAAATGAGAAAAAAAAATTGTGATGAAATAGTGAAAAAAAGCAATTCTGCCAGTTTTTTTTTTACGGTGTTAAAAAATTGACCTGGAAACATGACTCTCCTGGGCAGTATAATTGCAGAGATACTAAACTGGCATTGAATTATTTTTTATTTCAGAAGTAAAAAATATTCATAGGTTTGCAGAAAGAACTTCAGTTCCAGCTACTGGGAATAAATTAACTACAGTATTATCCTCCTGGAAGTCACTCGCCTAGGGGTGTGTATAGAGTGATTATAGTCATCGCTCACTATGCTGCGAGTGGCGGTTGTAATAACTCTCCAGCACTTGGATTGGCAGCTTGCTCTATAGCACATCTATAAAAGATTACAGGCGCCACTCACACTATACTGAGTGTAACCACTCTGTGCACTCTCCTATGACTGAAAGCTTGAACGAAGCGTCCATATTTCACTGTGGGTACCATGCATTTAGAAAAATAAAAAAAATAAAAAATGCATGGCGCCTACAGTGTTGGAGAGCTTAATTTCATTGATGGTATAATGATTTCACAGATGTACTGCTAAATATTGAAAGACACGATGCTACCATCATAACGGTTCGCACAAGTGTCATTATCATGCTCAGAAGGAAAATTAATAATCACAGATAAAAGAAGAACCTTTGGCACCGAAGTGAGAACACATAGGATAAGGTGAATCCAAGAAGTAATTTATTAAACCAACATGTGAAGGACAGATATGTGTTCCAACGTTTCGGCTATACAGCCTTTCTCAAGGATATCTGTCAGGTGTCTGTTGGCATTTAGAAGACCCACGTGACGCTGCATTTAGTTCCTGTAATGGCGTTGATTGGCATTCGTGAGAGGCGAAACGTTGGAACACATATCTGTCCTTCACGTGCTGGTTTTATAAATTACTTCTTGGATTCACTTTATGCTATGTATCCTAACTTCAGTGCCGGAGGCTCTTCTTTCATCGA
>VIAB01027208.1:11605-30016 GCA_009801035.1 Oophaga pumilio
GGCAGATTGGCACGGGTTTCATGGATGGGATAGTACGTCCGATGTCAGAGAGGGGTTAAATGCATCAAGTCAGAGCAATTTCTCCTATGCCTTATATGTTCACCAACTGGTATTGCCTTTATCACATGCCTAGGGTGTCCACTATTTTCATGGAGTAGTGTATTCCCACTGATCGGTTTTACATGCGTTTTTTTGACGATTTTCTTGCCTGTCTCACCCATTAATTCTAAGTCCAAAAAGGAGATTTTATGCATATCATGTTTAAAAGTAAAACCGATACTCATATCATTAGAATTGAAATAATCAATAAATGCTGGCACGGCAGATACATCGCCCTCCCATATAATGAGGGTATCATCGATGTATCTACCGTACCAGCTGATACACTGCGAAAATGGATTATAATCAGAGTAGATATAATTATTCTCCCAAAATGCCATGGCAAGATTTGCCAGGGACGGTGAATACTTAGCTCCCATCGGGACTCCTGATTTCTGTAAATATATGGTTCCATCAAAAGAAAAATAGTTATGCTCTAAGAGAAAACAAATAACTTTGAGCAAGTATTCTATAAGCTCGATCTCATAATTACTGTGCCTTTCAAAAAGAAAGCATAATGCCTCCAGCGCTAACTTGTGCGGTATAAATGTGTAAAGGGAGATCACGTCACAGCTTAGCCAGGATGATTTATCTGACCATTTTCTCTCATTAAGAGCACTCAGGACATCCAGAGAATCTTTCAAATAACCTGGGAGCCTCAGCACCAAAGGTTATAAAAGGGAGTCAGCCCACTCGCATAAGCGCTCATTTGGGGAACCAATTCCAGAGACTATAGGTCTCATTGATGGAATTTTTAATCCTTTGTGGATTTTAGGCAAACTATATATAATAGGTAGAGTTGGCTTGGGAACATATATATAGTCTGCTTGCTTTTTAGTCAGAATGCCTAGTTGAAATCCCTCTATCACTAACTTCTCTATTTGATCATTAAAAATTTTCGTGGGATCAGATTTTAATTTCACATAAACATTGGGTTCAGTCAGAAATTCGTACATTTTATCTCTGTAATCATCTGTGTTCATAACTACCACTTTTCCACCCTTGTCACTAAGCTTAATAGTTATGTTCTTCATATATCTTAATTCATGCAATGCGGTTCTTTGTCTATAGGACAAATTTCTATCAGAGTTGTTTGGATGATTTTTATCTGAAATCTCTATCGCTAAATTCCTTAGTTCTCTTTCAATAGTTTCCTGAAATTTTTCCATACAGCTAACTCTAGCTTAAAAGTAAGGATTTTTTACATTCAAAGTCTGAGACTGATGAACTTTGTCCGATTGGTTATCAATACAATTGGTAGATAAACTAGATAAATTGAGCAATGCACATTGTTCCTGAAAATTCAGTTTATGATACTTATTAATATGAAATTGTGGTGGACTAACAATTTCATCAGTCTCAGAAAAAAAGTGTTTCCTCACTGTCAAGTTTCTAACAAATTTATTTAGAGTTGAGAGTCCTCAGTGGTTGATACCTTTTAATGGCTAACTGAAAAGATGGTAACAAATTGCAAGCTTTCGAGACTACTCAGGTCTCTTCATCAGGCTAGACTAATACAAGATCTGAAGAATCACATATTTATACACAACACAGCACAGACATAATGCAATAGGTAAGACAAGTGACGTGAAGCAGAATAGTCATTATGGCAGAGGGATGAACATAAATATTGGAACAGTTCATAGATAAGGAGTGTGAAAGTTTTATTGCCCTCTGATTGGGGTCTGGTAATGTTTTGTGATGTTCTCACAGGGTCTTTGGAGTAAATTCCTTAATTGATGTAAAACGTCATAAATCTATGTGACAGGTTCATTCCAGCATTAAGAGTGTCAAAGGTCACCATCAATTTGTATTTGCAAACTCTTCTGTGTCTCTGAGATGTGAAACTACCTTTCAGTATAAGTAATTTCATGTCCAACATGCTATGACCAGGGGAACAAAAATGTTTTGCCACAGGTAGATCCATTCTTTTTTCTCTTATTGTGTCTGTGGCAAAACATTTTTGTTCCCCTGGTCATAGCATGTTGGACATGAAATTACTTATACTGAAAGGTAGTTTCACATCTCAGAGACACAGAAGAGTTTGCAAATATAAATTGATGGTGACCTTTGACACTCTTAATGCTGGAATGAACCTGTCACATGGATTTATGACGTTTTACATCAGTTAAGGAATTTACTCCAAAGACCCTGTGAGAACATCACAAAACATTACCAGACCCCAATCAGAGGGCAATAAAGCTTTCACACTCCTTATCTATGAACTGTTCCAATATTTATGTTCATCCCTCTGCCATATTGACTATTCTGCTTCACGTCACTTGTCTTACCTATTGCATTATGTCTGTGCTGTGTTGTGTATAAATATGTGATTCTTCAGATTTTGTATTAGTCTAGCCTGATGAAGAGACCTGAGTAGTCTCGAAAGCTTGCAATTTGTTATCATCTTTTCAGTTAGCCATTAAAAGGTATCAACCACTGAGGACTCAAGATATACATCTTTACTGTAACAAATTTATTCACATCCAAAATAGTGGAAAACAAATCAAAATTTAAATCAGGTGCAAAATTGAGACCCAAAGACAAAACTTCCACATGATCTGAAGTTAGTTTTTGAGAAGATAAATTCAATACATTAATTACACTTAGTTCCTCATTTTCTTCCTTTTGTATCTGGTGACAATCCCTTGCGTTTTTTGAATTTTTTTTTATTTTTATTATATTTTCTACCATTTGTTGCAGAACTATAGGACAGGTCTGACATGCTGCAGTTAGTGTCAGAGGAGTCAGGGTCAGATGAAACGAAAAAACAACATGCAATTTGTTTGCTGCATTTCTGGGAGTCTGGCTTTTCAAAATGGACTTTGGGGTGCGTATACTTCGTTCCCACTGACTCCATTCGTAGACCTTGCCTTCAACATAGTCTTTAAGGTCTCTAGTGAACTTTCTTTTTTTGCGACTCATGATTTCATTTTCCAAAATCGTTACATCTTCTTTCATAGATTTTAATGAATCTTCATATTGTGAAAGCGATTTGAAATTTTCCAAAGTTTTTTGCACTTCGTTAATATCCTCTTGAATGTCTTTAAGTTTTTTTTTCCTCATACTTTATAATTAATTTCATAAGATTTGCAGAGCAAATAGAAAGTAGCTGGTTCCATTCTTCTTGAAACTGAGTACAAAAACTGGTAGAGGGCAGTTTCTTAATTCTAAGACCTCTGGGTATCATTTCTTTGGATACATAGTTTTGTAAAGTTGTATAGTCCCACCACTCTTTCATTTCCTGTGTAGTAAGTTTCTCCAGCTGTGTTAAATGCGTGTTAAAGTCCAAGAGATCATCTACCTTGATAGGTTCACCGCCAAACACCTGAGCTGCTTTTCTGCTTCTATCATCTGATAGAGCCAGCGGCATGATGCAGGTTTACAAAATAATAAGTGACACACGAATAAAAATGTTTAAAAACACAATGCTATAGTGTCTATACCTTTCCGCTGTGCGGAAATATCAATTTAAATCAATTTGAGGGGGGTAGGGAGATCTCGGCAAGTCTAGTGCATATAACAGTTAGAATGTATGGGGCATAGCCCCAGCCAGCTCACCGACCACCACCGGAGCTCGGAATCAAAAGTCCAGACCAAGACATGCAGCTGTAGGATAAACGAAAGGCATTCCAGCTTCCAGTAAAAATTAGTTCTTTATTCAATCCAACGGTAAAACTTTACAGAACGGTGTCCTCCTCAACGCAACAAGCGGAAGGTTAGCACTAGTAGCTAAACAGCAACGCGTTTCGACCACTCAAGGTCTTTGTCAAAGCTGTAATATGACTAATAGCCTACGTATTTAAGACTGATATTGACCAATAGGTGAGCTTTCAGGTTGTCATGTGGTTCTATTTCAAAGGTCCTTAAAATAGCCCTTGAATATCAATAATGGCGTTTGATTATACCACATGAATCAAATCTGTCGGAATCACCAATGGCACTGCAAAACATGCAACAATTATAAGAAAAGTGATACAGATTGCATGGTGAAATAATATATCAATACGAAAGAAAAACAAATATCAAAAATAAAATAAGATAAGATACAAAATACAAAAAACAATGTAATGCACAAAAAGAAACAGATATGACAGCAGACATAGTAATTAAATGCATTCTGCCCAAGCAATTCAGATCCCTATAGTTTCTCAATTAAGTATTCCCGGATCTCCCGGCTATGCCTCATACATTCTAACTGTTATTGGTACTTTTGGCAGTGTAGACAGGTGCCAAGTCCGGCGGGAGTATGAAATTTCCATCTCCAAAAATCTTTTCAGCAGAGGGAAGCATAAAGTGCTCTAAAATTTTCTGGCAGATGGCTGCGCTGACTTTCATCTTGATAAAATACAATGGACCTACACAAGCAGCTGACATGGCTCCCCAAACCATCACTTATTGTGGAAACTTCACAGTAGACCTCAAGCAGCTTTGATTGTGTGACTCTCCACTATTCTTCCAGACTCTGGGACCTTGATTTCCAAATGAAATGCAAAATTTACTTTCCTTATGGAGTGTGTCAATGACTGCCTTCTGAACATCTGTCAAGTTAGCGGTCTTCTCTATGATTATGGAGCCTACTGAAACAGACTAAGGGACCTTTTTAAATGCTTAGGAAGCCTTTGCAGGTGTTTTTTGCTAATTTCTCTAATTTACTGAGGTAATGACTTTTGGGTTTTCATTGGCTGTAAGCCATAATCATCAACATTAACAGAAATAAATACTTGAAATAGATCACTCTGTTTATAATAGCTCTATATAATATATGAGTTTCACTTTTTGTATTTAAGAAATTAAATAAATTAACTTTTCAATGATATTCTAATTTTGTGAGAAGCACCTGTAGGTCTACCAGGTTCATCGTTGTTATCTTGATAGTATCAGATTATTGGGTTAGTGGTCTTCCTCTACGCCTTGTCTCTTCTATTCTTCAGACTATGATATCCCTCTCCAGTGATTGCGGTCTTCTTCGTATGATGTGTCCAAAGTAGGCAAGTAGTAACTTGGTGATCATTGCTTCAAGTAAAATGTCTGGCTTGATTTGTTCCAAAATTGATTTATTTGTTCTTTTTGACATTCATGGCATTGTTAACATCGGTCTCCAGCACCACATTTTGAATGTGTCAATTCTTCTTCTGCTTTATATCTTTATTGTCCAATTTTCTCATCAATATGTTACTACAGAAAAGACCAAACAATATACAAGCCATGTCTTCATCGCCATTAATTTGTTCTTCGATTTGAAGACCTTGTCCAGTGACTTACATTGTTGATTTGCCCATAGCTATTCTCCTATTGACTTCTGATGTCATCATTGCATCTTGAGTTATCATTGATCTGAGTAGTTTGAAGCCCTTTACAGCTTCCAGTTCATCGCCATCCATCTCAAAATGTGTCTTACTGTGTCATACCTGGCAGTAGTCAATACCTTTGTCTTCTTTGTGTTAAGTAGCAGTCCCATGATCGAGTTTTCCATCTTGATAGTCTGTAATAAATCCTTCATTCCATCTACGCTTGTTGCTATTAATGTTGTATTGTCTGTGTATTTAAGATTGTTGATGATTTGGCCAGCAATTTTGATGGGTTCTTCTTTTTTGACTAGTCTAACCTTCATTCTGTATGTAAATTGAAGACAAATGGTGACAAGAGGCAGCCTTGTCTGATGCCGCAATCTTCTTTGAACCATGCTGTGATGCCATGTTCCGTTCGGACTGTTGCTTCTTAGTTGATGTAAAGGTTCTTAATGAGGCTGATCAGATGGTTCAGCACACCTATTTCCATTGTGGTGTTCCAAAGTTTCTGGTGATCAAAACAATTGAAGGCTTTGCTGTAGTCAACAAAGCAAAAATAGATCTCCTTGTTGTGTTTTTTGGCCTTTCCATTATCCATCCAATGTTAGCAATCATATCTCTTGTTCCTCTACTTTTTCTGAATCCTGCTTTTTCTTTTGGCAGTTTTTTGTCAAAGTAAGCCTGCACCACCTTTGTAAGATCTTTCTTAAGCAGTATTTTGCAGGCATGAGGTATGAGCACAGTAGTCCAACAGTTTTCACAGATAGTAGCATATCCCTTCTTCGGAATAGTAATAAACATGGATCTTTTCCAGTCCTTTTGCCATTTACTAGTTGCCCAAAACTGTTGACACAGGCATATAATGACATAGACTGCAGATTCACAAGACTTTGTTATCTCCATTGTAATATTGTAACATCCATGTGCTTTGTTGTTTGACAGAAGCTTTATCATAGCAAAGACTTTGTCTTTCAGGATGTTCGGCTCTCTATAATATAAACAAACCTAAGACAGACAGAAAATGAACATATACCTTGAAGTAAGTACCGTATTTTTCTAACTATAAGACGCCCTTTTTTCCTCCCAAAATGTGGAGGAAAATGGGGGGTGCGTCTTATAGTCCGGATGTACTGGCTCTGGCTGTGGTGGGGAAGTGGGGGAATGGTTTCGACGGAGCAGCGGGTCACAGAGGCAGGAGCCTGTGGCTGCGGCTAACTCCTGTGCCCGCTGCTAAAGAGAAATGAGAATATTCACTGCATTCCATCCCCATAGGCGTGGAGGGCAATGAATGTTCATATCTTTTTGGCATCCAGGTATGATTGGCCCCATCCTTATTCTGGTATGATTGGCTACATCCTGTTCTTGGTATGATTGGTCCCATCTTTATTCCAGTATAACTGGCCCCATCCCAGTCCTGGTATGTTTGGCCCCATCCTGGTCCTGGTATGCATGGCCCTATCCTTATCTTGGTATGATTGGCCCCATCTTGTTTCTGGTATACATGGCCCCATCAAAAAAGATTTAAAAAAAACAAACCATTACACTTACCTTCCTCCACTCCCTCGCATTGTCCTGCTCCGTTGCCAGCAGCTGCTTAATGCATAAAACAGTTGCTGGCACAGGAGCAGGATACTGTGAGGGAGCAGAGGAAGGTAAGTGTAATGTTTTTTTTTTTTTTAATTTTTTCTGATGGGGCCATGCAAACAAAGAAAGTGATGGGGCCAATCATACCAGGATAAGAATGGGGCCATGCATACCAGGATCAGGATGAGGCCAATCACACTAGGATAAGGATAGGGCCATGCATACCAGGACCAGGATGGGGCCAATCATACCAGGATAAGGATGGGACCATGCATACCAGGACCTGGATGGGACCAATCATACTAGGATAAGGATGGGGTCATGCATACCAGGACTGGGATGGGGCCAATCATACCAGGATAAGGATGGGGCCATGCATACCAGGACCGGGATGTGGCCAGTCATACCAGGATAAGGATGGGGCCATGCATACCAGAACTGGGATGGGCCAATCATACTAGGATAAGGATAGGACCATGTATACTAGGAGCAGGATGGAGTCAATCATACCCGGATGGGGATGAGGGAGCCATGCATACCAAACTAGGGATGAGGAGGCATGCATGCCAGGATGGGGATGAGGACCATGCATATCAGGAGAGGGTTAAGGGGACCATGCATACAAGGTTAGGGATTAGGGAGCCATGCATACCAGGATAGAGATGATGGGGGCCATGTATATCAGGATGGGGATGAGGGGACAAAATTTCCAGGATAGGGGATATTAAGTACAGAATTGACCACATTTTTTGCTTCAGTTTTTTTTTCTCCTAATTTCCTCCTCTAAAACCTAGGTGCGTCTTATTAGGTATATAAGTATATTATGCATTTGCGCTTTCAATGTTTATACTGAATGTACTTGTATATGTTGGCAATCATATGTTGATGCTCTCTAAAACAGGAATATATTGATGCTGTTATACTTTGTAACCCATTACTAAACAAGCACTTACCCTTTAGCCTAATCCTGAATTGAGAACTCATTTTTACATGTATTTGGCTATCCATTTGAAAGTATGTAAATTTCCCACATAAACTTGTTAGCTGCATGTTCACCTGCTTATTTTTAAATGTATATTGTATATGCATGTATCTTTAATAAAATTTTTACAATTTTCAATTTTGAAGCATATGTCCCTTTATAACCTAAGACGATACATTTTCTTGAGCTGTTTTCAGATGTTATGATGTAGAAGTGGTATGCAACTTATGAGTATTGTGACAAGTGTGGTCATTTCTCCCTTTCTTTATACCAGTCATTATATTTTTATAGCTTCCATGGATGGGTGTCCATAGTTGGGCCTCGTTCCTGCTCGGACCTAATTCACATTGAGGTAATTTTTCACACATGGCAAGGTTTTAATACTGTATGTTAGGTCTGTCTCGATTGGGTACACCTTGTGGCTGATGGGATGGCTTTTTTTAATCAAAAACAGTGTTTACTAAGTACTAATGATGAATGAGCACTAAAATGTTCGAGTACTCATTACTCGAATTGAGCAAATCATAATGCTCGGGTGCTCGACCCAAGTAACATGTATAATGGAAGTCCATGGGAAACTGAAGCACTTTTCTGACACCCCCCGGAGGTATGGAGAGGTCTAAAAACTTCTAAAAACTATGGAAACAGCACTGAAATGGGAATAGCATGGGGTAGACCTCGAACTATTTCTGAATCCCAAGTCGCTGCTGGGAACAATATTGTCAGATTATTATGGCACTTTTACGGACTGACAATAAAACAAACAAAATCGCGCTTAAAATGGATTTGACTGGAAAAAATGTTAAGAAACATTGTTTCCAGGATATTGACTTCTACATATGGCAAAATAAATAAAATAAAAAAATGCTCCTCCACACCTTGGGCTATGTTCACATGCAGTGTTTTTCTTTTTGTTTACATGTTTGCATTGCATTGTAATTTTATCATTTTAATACCTTATCTGGCCATGTGGTGTGTGAGACTTGACACATCCTGTTTCATTTATGAAGGCGCGGACTCTGAAAGTCACAATTAAAGTCACAATTTTTTTTCAGAGCCATGACTATTTGTAGAGGGCCATCAGATGGCCCTTACTACTGTTAGAGGGCCAGCAACTGGCTCTCACTATTGTCAGAGGGCCAGCAGCCAGCCATCACTAAGCATTTTTGGAGGACCAGCAGATGGCTTTGCATAGCTGCAAAATAATATTTCAATCTGAGGTAAAAAAATTTTATTTTTCGTATTAATACTGTAAACATTGAAACTTGGAGGGCCCTCACAATTTATAGAGGGCCAGCAGGCAGCCTCCACTATTTCTAGAGTGCCAGCCGGCATCTTGTGGACAGATGAGAACAAGGTGGAGTTTTTATTTGTAAAGCACATCATTCTACTATTTACTGTAAATGGAATGAGGCTACAAATAATAGAACACAGTAGTTACAGTCAAATATGGTGGAGTTTCAAAGATATGTTGGGGTTGTTTTGCTGCTTTTGGCCCCGGGTGCCTTGACTGTATGCAAGACATCATGAAATGTGAGGATTCCCAAAGGATTTTGGGTCACAATATAGTGGCCGGAGTCAGAAAGCTGGGTTTGTATCCTAGGTCATGGGCCTTCCAGCAGGACAATGACCCCAAACATACTTCAAGAAGCTCCCAGACATAGATGGAAACAAAGTATTGGAGAGGTCAAAAGTGGTCATTCCAGCTCCAGTAGCATAAAGTCTCCCACCACTACCTATTACATACAGATGCTACAGAGAAACTGTGAAAGGACACATTAAATCAGTTTAATTTTGCCTGCTTTAATGAATTTCTGAGTACAGTTCAATATAAAAAAGCATCGGTCAACGAGTGCATGGAAAAAAGCAGCAGCAAGGCTTAAAATTTATAATCCCTGACTAGATTGTCATGATCCAGTCCAGAGTTTGTTTTCTGCTGTCTTTTCTTTTGACTGGTCATTTTGTCTGCTGAGGGGTATCGTATGGACCCTAGAAAGGTACAGGCTATTGTGGATTGGGTGCAAACCAGAGATCTCAACGGTCTTCAGCGTTTTCTGGGTTTCACCAATTATTATAAAAAATTCATTAAGGAGTTTTTTCAGGTGGTCAAACCCCTCACGGATTTAAGTCGTAAGGGGGCTGATCTCAAAACCTGGTCAGTTCCAGCTTTGGCTTTGTTTTCTTCTTTGAAGAACTGTTTTATGACTGCACCTGTACTGGTTCAACCTAATTTGTCTAAACTATTAATCATAGAGGTGGACGCCTCGGAGATGGGAGTGGGGGCTTTGCTGTCCCAGAGGCCCACCAAGTTGACTAACTTAAGATCCTGTGCCTTCTTTTCGAGAAAATTTTCCTCTGCTGAGAGGAATTATGATGTGGGTAACTGGGAGCTATTGGCTATTAAATTGGCGTTTGAAGAATGAAGGCATTTTTTGGAGAGGGCTGTCCAACGTATCACTATCATTACGGATCACAAGAACCTGTCTTACATTGAGTCCGCCAAACGTTTGACTCCAAGACAGGCAAGGTGGGCACTTTTTTCCCCGATTTCAGTTTTCTATTACTTTCAGACCAGGGTCCAAGAATGTGAAGGCTAATGCGTTATCTCGTAGCATGGATCCTGTTTCACCTCCTGAACCTCTTTCCTCCTTTCTTCAGCACGGAGTGGTGTGTCTTCAGCATTGGATCAAGAGATTTGTGAGGCCCAATCTCTTACTCCTTCATCCATACCTGATAATAAGCTCTTTGTGCCTGTTCAGTATTGGTTAAGGGTGCTTCGGGTGTTCCATGATTTGGCTCTGAGTTGGCATCCTGGAAACTCGGCCACACGTACAGCCATCACTAGGCTGTTTTAGTGGCCTTTGTTGGTTTCTGACGTCACTGGGTTTGTGTCTTCCTGTGAAACTTGTGCTCATGCTAAAATATCCCGTAACCAGCCGGCCGTGGAATCGGTGCCACTGCCAATTCCAGTTAGACCATGGACTCATCTGTCCATGGATTTTATCTCCGATCTCCCCTCTAATAGAAAAACCGTGATCTGGGTAGTTGTTGATAGGTTCAGTAAACAGGTGCATTTTATACCTTTGGCGGGCCTCCCTAATGCTGAGACTCTATCAAAACTGTTCATTGAGCATGTGGTCCGATTGCATGGTGTGCCTGTCAGTGTGGTGTCTGATAGAGGGGTGCAATTTGTGGTAAAATTCTGGAGGGCCTTTTGTAAAAGACTGGGTATCAGTCTGACCTTTTCATCAGCCTACCAACCCGAGACCAATGGTCAGACTGAAAGGACTAATCAGTCTTTGGAGCAGATATTGCAGTGTCTTGCCACGTCAGACAGGAAGATTGGTGCTCTGCTGTAACCATAGCGGAATTTGCTTTCAATAATCATGTCAATCAGTCCATTGGTACTTCCCCATTCTTCTGAAACTATGTGGTTCACTCTCACTTTGGTGAGTTTTCTCAGCTGGATTCGGGGTGTCCAGGGCTGATTCGGCCTTTTTGCAGTTGGGGGAGATCTGGATGGAGGTTCAGAGAAACATTGGGGAGGCTCAGGGCAAGTATAAATTTTTTGCGGATAAATGACGTTCTGTGGGGCCGGCTTACCAGGTGGGGGATAAGGTATGGTTATCCACCAAGAATATTAGATTGAGGATTCCCTCTGCTAAGCTGGGTCCCAAGTTTATTGGCCCTTATGACATTTTAGAGGTGGTTAATCCTGTGGCCTTTTGCCTGCGTTTGCCTCCATCATTGTGGATCCCCAATGTATTCCATAAGGCGATTCTGAAGCCATCGGTGCCTTCCTCAGGTGATTTTCCTCGCACCCGCTGCCTGTTGTGGTGGATGGCCAGACCGAGTATGAGGTGGAACGGGTGGTGGATTCTTGTATGTTCTGCCATTCACTGCAGTACTTGGTCCATTGGAAGGGTTACGATCCTGAGGATCGGTTGTGGGTGCCGGCACGTTCGGTCCATTCAGATTGATTGGTCCGGGCCTTTCATGCTCGTTGTCCAGGGAAGCGTGGGATGTAGCAGTGTTGAGTGGGTGTTGCAGGAAGAACTTGATAGGACACAGTCAGATGCAGTTTCCAAAGCTTTACTCACAGTTCTGCAGGCATAGTGTCCAGGGCTCAGGTTACAGATGGTTCTGGAGTCGGTCAGCCTGAAAGCAATTTGGAATCTCCTATTCAGGTAGGATGTGATGTATGCTTTCTAGCGCTATTCTCTGAGGTACTTGCTGTTGTAAACTCTGTTAAAGTTCCTCTCTCTCTCTCTGTGCCTTAAGTAGAACTGCACTCTCATGACAGGCAGCTGTAGCCTGCTTCAGGAATCGCTCCTTCATGGAGTCTCCGGCTCACATGTGCTGCTGTGTAGTCGAGTCTTAGTTGGGGCAGAGAACCTGCTGTCTCCTGCCCTCCGAATTCTGCTGCTGGGGCTTTAGCTTACCCACTCAGCCTCGGACTCTGGGGTCCGGTTTCTGGCGCTCAGAACTGGGGGTGAGCTTAGCTTTAGCTCCAGTTCCCTCCCAGCTTGTCCCCAACACGTCCTTCCTCAGCTCTCCTCAGGCACATACTAACTTAACTCCTTCCCCAGCCAGAATGTTCCAGAGGAGCTTTCCTGAAATCAGGTGTTAGAGCTCCCCCTTCTGGTCTGGAGTAAGAAAAGTGTTGTATGCTGTGTGTTACCTGTTAAAGGGATCCCCCCTTGCTTTCAGGCATGACATCACTCCCCCCTGGAGGGAGGCAAGGTCACTGTGGCAACCGAACTCCTTGGGTGCCACACTGCCGTCTATAGCACAGGCAACCAGCTCCTGTTCCTCCTCCTCCTCAATATCACCCAATCTGTGTTGAAAAGATGAGATGAGGCTGGGCTGTGTAACATCACCCAGTAGTTTCTTGCTCCATACCAACTTGCTCCACCTGCAAAGCCTCCTTTTTAATTGGGAGCAGCAAGCATTTCAATAGACAGAGAAGCGGGAAGGTGACACTGATTATGGAGTCATCATTGCTCACCATCTTGGTCGAGTCCTCAAAGTTTTGGAGAACCCGCACAGATGTGAGAAATCCATGCCCACTCATCAGTTCTTAAGTACGAAGGCTGAGTTGAATAGCGACGTGCATGGTGAAGCTGGTATTCATCTACTGCACTCTGCTGCTCACAAATCCTTACCAATATATGTAACGTTGAGTTGCAATGCATGGTGACATCACACACCATTTGGTGACCTGGAAGTTGCTGCTGCACCATTGCCAGGGCGGAAGCAGCTGAAGCGGACATACGGAAATGGCACACACGCAGTGTACTTTCACAAGTTGTGTTGGCAGATTTGGATAGGTTTTGACAAACTGCTGAAGCTGAGCATGTGGGCCAGGCATGGTACATCTATAAGGTTGCCAAGCTTCTGAGCCGCCACCAGGTTACGGTCATTGTCACACACGACCATAACTGGTATTAGGTTCAGGGGCGAGAGCAACAGATCACTCTGGTCTGTTAGACCTTTCAACAACGCCATGGCAGTGTACAGTTTGTCAACTAATCAGATTAGCTTCAGCAGAGCGTATTGCCGCTTGGCCGAGGCAGCGCTGAAGTGCTTCCAGTTTGCAACTAATGTTGACTTTTCTGAGATGGTGAGTGAGGAGGAGAAGGAGGTGCAAGAACTGCTGTAGAAAGTGGAGTCAACACTGATTGAACCAGGTCTGTCAATCCTTGGTGTCCGTAGCACATGTTCTTTCATAGGGTCCGGCTGCATCCTGACTTCCACAATGTTCACCCAGTGTGATGTCAGGGAAATGTAGAGTCTCTGGCCACAAGCACTTGTCCAGGTGTCCGTGGTTAAGTGGACCTTCCCAGTACCAGTGTTGGTCAGGGCACGGCTGACTTTATGGGACACGTGCTTGTGTAAGGCTGGGACAGCACACCGGGAGAAATAATGTGAGCTGAGTACTGAGGGATGGCCACTGCCATGAGGTTGCTAATAGCTTCCATCTCTACAAGTCTAACAGGCAACATTTCCAGAGCAAGAGGAGTGGAAATGTGGCCATTTAGTATTGTAGCCTGTGAATGGGTAGCTGTATATTTACACTTGTGTTCCAAGGTATGTGGTAGGAACAACTGAACGCTGGACAAGGACATGGCTGCTGATCGTGATTGCAAGTGTGCAATGACAGGTGCAGGGTGGGAGGCATCTTCGCCTACATCATGGATAAGGGATTGGCGTGCACATAGAACAGGGCAAGAGGAAGTGGTGTCACCCGCAGACACTGTTTCTGGACACTGGCGTTCGACCCAAGTAGTTGGATGCTTTGCTTGCATGTGCCTGAGCATGCTGGTGGTGGGTCAGGTCGGTATTTGTGCTGCCTCTGCTGATGCTAGCATGAAAGATTTTGCAAATGGCCTTTTTTGCGTTAACTGGACTGTCTTTAAAAAAGTGCCGGACTCTGGAACACCCAAGCCTTGGCTTGGCAACTAAACCCATATTGGTGCCCTGGGGAACATTTGCCCGCCTTGTGCCTCTGGCCACCTCACTGCCTCTTCCTGCCTGTTGTGGTGCTACGGATCCCTCCCCCTATGCACTGATGTCCTTGCTATGCATGTCAGCTTCCCACTTTGGGTCAGTGACTTCATCGTCCACCACCTCGTCTTCCACTTCCGCACCATAGTTTCTCCTCCTGATTTGCTAACTTAAAAACACCACATGTAAGCAATTGTGTATCATCATCATCCACCTTTTGTGACAGTAATTGCATTTTCCTTCTGTCGCCTTCTTGTGAGCATCGCTACAAGCAATCTCCTCATGTCCCGCTTGAAACGGGAAGGGCGAGAGGTCAGAATTTATAAATAAAAATGCCATCAGCTCTTCAGAGTGTCAAGTGTGGGATCACTTGTCTCCGGGCATGTGGCATGGTGGGAGGAAGAAGGATCAGGGTGAGGTTATGTGGTCCAGAATCACGGCTACTGAGACTGGACTGTGTGGAACATAGTGTGGTGCTGACAAAGTGACTGGAAGCATTATCTGATATCCATCCAACAACCTTTTCTCACTGGGCTGGCTTCATGAGTGGTGTTCTGCACCCCTCTACAAAGTGTGACAGGAAGCTAGATCAACATGATGTGTGTGTGCTTGTTGTGCTCCCCCCTGCAGGCACAGTTTCACCTTGCCCACGGCCTCGGCCTCTATGTTCACCATCAGCATCATGTCCTCTTCCCTGTCCCTTACCACGCACCTTGTCCGTTTTAAATTACGTACGATATATCCCTGATAAGAAAAGTTTGCAGTCTTAGGCTACTTTCACACATCAGTTTTTTGACGTCAGGCGCGATCCGGCGTGTTTTAAAATAACGGATCCGGTACCGGATGCGGTTTTTTGTAATTGACTTTCATTAGCACCGGATTGCGCCTGATGTCGTTGCGTTGCATCCGTTTTACGTGTCACCAGTGAGGAGACCATACCACGTGATCTCGCTGATGTAATAGGGATGTAATAGGGATGTAATAGGGATGTTAGTTGGGGTGGCGAGATGCAGGTTTGTCAAAATGTTGTGGTACTGGAGGGATTCTGGGTGATCTCTCTGGTGTCATCCTTCACACCACCCCACACAGCCATCTTTTTTCAAGGCATCCCACCCCACATGGCTCCCTGTTTCAGAGACGTCCCACCCCACTCTGCCCCCTTTTTCAGAGTCATCCCCGCTTGCAGCCCCTTTTTCAGAGATATCCCACCATATGTTGGCCCCCTTTTTCAGAGACACCGTAAAAATTGTGGGCTACTCCGTCCACAAAGTAAGTCTTGACACTGGCACTGGTATTAGGATATAATCTTTAATTGTATATGGCTCAGTATTCAGTTGTGAACACTGAGTGCAAGTGCTCACAGAGCAAGAAAACTGAAAGCCTCTAGAGGCCATCAAAACACATCTGCCTGCCCAATCACTGTTGTATCCAGAAATCTGCCTGGGGGCCGGAGAAAATATTATTGCAGGTAGAGTTGAGCAAATTTGTTTGTCGAATCTGAATTTGCCATATTCATGTCATATTGGTGCCCTGTTCGTACCAAATGTATGTTTTATGATCGGTTTCGAACATATTCTGTAATTTCTACTCCCATTGACTCTAATAACGTTCGTCTATGTTTGACGAATATTGCAAAAGCAATATTCGCTGCCGATCGTATTCGGAAGCGAATCCAAACAAATTCGCTCAACTCTAATTGCGGGCCATAAGTGGTCTGTGGGCCTAAGGTTCCCTCTTCACTGGTCTAGAGCAACAACTGTCCCAACATTATCTACCATTTTTTGAAAAATGTCCTTGCTACATTTCAATTCCTCTAAGGTTTTGCTTTGCTGATAAGTTTAATTCGAGTGACTCTGGCCTCTGGTGGACTCTTGTAATGTTTTTAATTCATCTTCAACCAATTTCTGGAAAGTGTCCATAGAATCAGTACTGGACCTGATGGGTTAATAGGTTTTGAAATTCATTGTTTATGTGACATTTTTAAGCAGAAACTCCTCTTCATTGGACAGTTGCATAAGAAAGATTAATGAGAGATTAATGAGACTTATTCCTGAAAACTTTGACCAACAAAGCTATTATTGTGATGTAATACCATATTTTTCGGACTATAAGATGCACTATTTTCCTCCAAAAATGTGGCGGAAAATGGGGGCGCGTCTTATAGTCCGGATGTACCGGCTGTGGTGGGGATGTGGGGGAGCGGCATCGGCGGATCAGCGGGTCACAGAGGCAAGAGCCGGCTGGTGCGGCTAACTCCTGTGCCCACTGCTAAAGAGAAATGAATATTCACTGCATTCCACACACATGGGAGTGGAATGCGGTGACTATCTATTCCCTTTTAGTAGCGGCACACGTCACTGCCGGCAGCTGCAGGAAGGCTCTGGCTGACACTGTGCGCACTACTAAAAAGCAATAAATACTCACTGCTCTCTGCGCACACAGTCCCGGCGTGCAGAGCAGTGAGTATTCCGGCAGCTATGCTCTGCTTGTGAGCAGCGCATGACGTCCCTGCCATGTGCTGCTTACAAGCATAAAGCAGCTGCTGGTATTGGAACAAGATGCTGCGAGGGAGCGCCGGGAAGTTAAGTGTAATGTTTTTTTTTTTTTTAATGTTTTCTGATGGGGCCATGCATACCAGGATCGGGATGGGGGCCAATCATACCAGAATAGGGATGGGATCATGCATACTAGGACGAGATGGAGGCCCTGCATACCAGGATAGGGATGGGGCCATGCATACTAGGACGATATGGGGGTCCTGCTTACCAGGATAGGGATGGGGCCATGCATACTAGGAGGAGATAGGGGCCCTGCATTACAGGATAGGGATGGGGCTATGCATACTAGGATAGGGATGAGAGCGATCATTCCTGCCAGGATAGGGGTGAGGGGGACCATTCCTACCAGGATAGGGATGAGGGGGCCCTGCATAACAGGATAGGGATGTGGCCATGCATACTAGGATAGGGATGAGGATGATCATTCCTGCCAGGATAGGGATGAGGGGGACCATTCCTTCCAGGATAGGGATGAGGGGGCCATGCACACTAGGATAAGGATTGGGCCATGCATATTAGGTCGAGATGGGGGCCCTGCATACCAGGATATGGAAGGGGCCATGCATACTAGGATAGGGATGAGGGGGCAATGCATACTAGGATTGGGATGAGGGCAATCATTCCTGCCAGGATAGGGATGAGGGGGACCATTCCTACCAGGATACGGATGAGGGACATGCATACCAGGATAGGGATGAAGGAGGCCAGGTGTATCAGGATGTGGATGAGGGGACCATACATACCAGGATAGGGGATATTAATTACAGAATTCACCACATTTTTTGCTTCAGTTTTTTAAAACCTAGGTGTGTCTTATGGTCCAGTGCATCTTATAGTCCAAAAATACGGTACATTGTCCATGTTAGAGGAAATATCATCAGTCTAAAAAAACATCATTTTACTGTAAGATTTCTGACAAATTTATTGATATCCAATAATGTACAGAATAAATTAGTCTTTCATTAGTGAGAAACCCAGTCCCAAGGATAATAATTCCAAAAATTGGCAACATCTAAATGTAACTCTTCCGTTTGCGAATCCTGAGTTGGCGTGTTGAAGGATTTTCTGTTTTCTTCCTCTCTTCATGAAATGTTTTTTGACTGTTTAGATTTGTAACATCTATTCATATTGAAAAACTGGTCAGTTTCTGAATTATCACTGCTGATGTTTCATATTCTGAGAGAGAAAAACTGACATGTTGCAAATCTTTGTGGAATTTATAGACTAATAGTCTTTAAAATTGACTTGGAACTATGAAAAATTCAATTATGCTGTATTTGCTCAAGGTGTAAACTGTGTAATTAGAATAATCTTGCCTGTCTCTTTTGAAACTTAGACTTTTTGATACACGTACCGTATTTTTCGGACCATAAGACGCACTTTTTTTCCT
>VIAB01027210.1:0-16635 GCA_009801035.1 Oophaga pumilio
CTCTGCTCAGAACTCATCCCAAACCAATTCACAACAGGGAATTTTCAATTATGGTATATTAGAAAAGAGATTAGTTTAGGATATTAAATAGACAGACATTTAGGATGAAAATAAATTTGGGTTTTGGACGACCCAAAGTGACCTTCAGATTTCTCAGGATGAACAATACTTACAGTCATAAAGCAGACTCATTGAATCGAACATTACTCTCTATAATTGTCTCGGGCCCATTTTTTCTGTGTTATTCTCTTTTTTTGTGTCCTAACACTATTCATTTTGTCTTTCCAGCATGTACTACACTACTCTATATGGAGAGAGAGGATGGATATTGCAGTTAGAGATAAATTCAGATATTGGAAACAATATGCCAGTTTTAATACTAGTGTACAGTTGATATGTTGACATTTGTATTTACTGTATAAGAGATAATTACTGAAAGTGAACCGGTCAGCAGCTTTTACTCCTGCAAACCAAACACATCAATGTGAGGTCGCTGTAATCCATATGCAGTAAAGTCTTGATGGTGCCGCAGCAAGATCATCACTATGGCTCTGCGCATGCTCCGCCCACTCCAGAGAAGTGGACCGCCATGGGGAGTCACTCAGATAAGAGTAAGCTGTCAATCAAAGAGCAAAGAACGGTGGTGGGTGGGAAGAATTGAAAAGAGGAGAGCTGTAGGTGCAGAGCCAAGCCCCATGCCCTTCCAGCTAATTAGCATAAAAAATTAATAGATGATTACTTGGAAAGAAGGATTATAAAAATGAAGGTATTGGATTGATTCTGGATTACAGCGACCTAACATAGATGTGTTTGGTTTGAGATAATAAAACCTGCTGCCAGGTTCCTCTGTCTGAGTGACCTGGCCTGCACAAGTTTTCAGGCAGGGAGCCAGGTTACTCAGACAAGAGTGATATGTCATTCAGGACACAAAGGACTGCTGCAGACAGGGAATTTTGGAAAGAAGATGGAGAGCTGTAAGTGCAGGGTCAAGCTTAGCCCTCTGCACTTGTGACTCATTTGCGTATAAACTGAATAGAGGATTATTGTGGAATGCAATGAAGGATTACAAAAACAAAGGTATGAACTGATTCTGGATTACAGCAACCTAACAGATGTGTTTGGTTTGTGGTAGTAAAACCTGCTGACAGGCTCCCTTCAATCATAAATACCCTAATATCATTTTGTATGAAAATCCCTTCTGCAAGGAGCCAGATCATATTTTCGCTGTAAATGAACATAAAGGCTACAGACTGTAGTTCCTGAATGGAACAGGGATCATATAATAAAATGTTCCAGCCGGTAGTTTGTCATGCTGACATGGAAGCCTTTGTTTGTCCTGCTGCTAAATAGAGTTCTACCCTTAATGAACCTATATACTGTAAGTTGATTGGTCACTACAGGCAATATACACGCATGTTAAACACATCATAGAAAAAACCCATGCAACAGTAATGAAACCATAAGAAAGATCTTGGCTTGTATCCTAAGTCATGTGACAAGGCTTGTTAAAGGGTCGACATTGACTTTTAGGATTGCTACTTCCTATAAGTGACATTAGAGTTCTAGTCCTCTTCCTCTCTGAAGAGAATTTCCCAGAGGAGCATTACGGCTTAAAAGTCTCCTCACCTCAGCATGTCAAGTTTGACATGTCGCTTTCCGCAAGGAGAAGCGTTACCCCTTGGATCCCGATCAGACGCCTCTCACCCAGACAAACCAGACCTCACACTTTGCACTTACAAGGAGCAGTACCCCGAAACAAAGTGTCTGAAAATTGAGATTTTGGTTTTAGGTTGAATCCTAAGTCATGTGACAAGGCTCATTAAAGAGTCGATATTGACTTTTAGGATTGCTACTTCCTATAGGTAGCACTAGAGTTCTAGTCCTCTTCCTCTCTGAAGAGACAATTTGTATAAGAAAGATTGGCACAGCTCAGGCCAGCTATGCCCATCTTTCCAATGTCATGGGACTGCACTCGACTCATTTTCAAGTAGGTAAAGCCCAGAGAGTAATACAGCCTCCTATCCTCCAAAGCAACATGCACTGGGCTCATGTCTCCAGATTGTTAGGTATGGTGACATGGAATGGCACAGCATGATGCTCTATTTTGATTTTTTTACATGAGACACTATCATCCCACTTTTATTATCCCAAACCATATCCATGCTTAGGTCAACACTTGAAGGCCTATCGGTGGACCTTGAGCTTAGGCCTTGAGCTCCAACTTTGGACCGCCGTCCGCCAAGCATTTTAGACAAATTCTTCTATTTCTTATCAGTTAACTTCTAATTTGATAGAATGAAAATTGTGTGCTTTAGAAGTATTTACTATTTTCCTAAATGTAAACTTTGTAGCTATAAGAAAACATATAATAATATGCAAAATATAGATCTTGTCTACTGGGAGGAAGGAAGCTAGAAATCCAAATAAAATAAAACTTTATTTCAAGCCCTAACTGACTTCATAAATGATTCATTAGCTTTATATATATTAAATGAAATTGACATTGCAGTCTGCAGTACTTACATTTTATCAATAGCAAATGGACAGAGAGTAAGCCTTGAGGTGTAACAATGAAAACCACTTCCACTTTTTCGGTTGGATAGGATTCCCCTTTCACCCCACCCTTATCTTCTACGCTCAATAACCACAAAAGCAAATGTAAAAAATCATACACAATGAGGTTACGGCTCCTAATGATGCAGAATAAGATATGGCAAGTAGAATATCAATACAAGACATTTGTTATGCTACGTAGTTATTCTTACTTTGGCTCCAATTTGTCAAAATGACATATGGTCGTTCATTATTATGTTAAGTGCACGATGCAGATTCCATTACACTTGAGCAGGTTAGAAAATATATTAGATGACAGATAACAGACACGAAGACCCCCGATTAATTTAGACTGATATTTTGCCCACCAGCCTCAATGATGATTATGCAGGAATGATACGCGCCTAATTTATTAAGAGACAAACGACACTAAATGAATTTGACTCATTTATCAATGGCTTTGCCTCTCCAGAAATTTTACCCAAATCATGGCTATTTCTGTAGTAAGGAACGCCGTCATTTTCAATTAATTTGTCAGGCAGGAGTTTCCATGCCCCATCCCATGTTCTGCCCAACCCTGCCCATTTTCATAATGCTGCCCAAAACTGGAGTGAAAATGCCCAAAGTTTCAACATCTTTGCACAACTTCATGCTGCGCAAACATTCTGCAACATTTTGAAAGGATTTTACGTGGAGTTAACATCATGAAGAATCGGAGCCGACGTTCTTTGAACTGAAGCTCTGTCTATGGATCATCTGTAATTATCTAATTTCATCTTTAAAATGAGTTGTCCACTTATGAATAGGCCTTGAATTCAGCATAAAATAGAAATATTTACCCCCTATAACAAGGTGTACCCTTCCTAGACACGCACAGCTCTTCCAATCTCAGTGCTGTGTCCAATGTTGATCATTTGACTGCTGCAGACAATCAGTGTCAGAGGGGAAGAACAAAATATTCTACAATTCATAAATACATGAACTCCACTATAGCTACACATTTAACAATTGTGAAGAATGTAGTTTACAGTTTTGATCAAAACAATGTAGACCCCCCCACCAGTGACAAGGTAGCCTCATTTTAGATGGAATCCTAAGTTCTAAAGCTTCACCTCTCTGTGTCTAGACCTCAAGTAAACAGAAAAATGACATGAAAATGAAAAGTCCGCAGGCTGGTCTTGTTAGTTTTATGGGACGATTCAGTAAGACTGATGTTGCACATGCTCATGTTAACAAAGGGGCTTGCTGGAGTATGCTGTACCTAATGTATTACGAGACACATGCCACTTAATGAATTAGGCACACCTGTTAATTGATGTGCGCATTTGCAAGGACAATGAATTATGGTGAAATTCAGTAACTGCAACAAAACTTAGATAAAACCTTGACTTTAGTGCAAAATGTAAGTGAACAGCCATTGAAAGATACATACATATGTATATATTTTAAAAAACATGTATTGAAATGACACCAAAAAGGAAAAGTCATTGAATTATAAAAATCACAGGCTGGAAAGACCTGTTAATGATATGCAAATGATGAAAAAATGGAAACAAATGTTTGAAACATCTCAATTTATTCAGAATCAAGTATGAAGGCCACGTACATAAATCCATGCACTTACACACCTTGGCTGCTATCATTGAGGTTACTAATAGTTGTTTGAGGAATGTTCTGTAAAGCTGAATGTACTTGGGCAAATCATCAAGATCCACTACTGGTAGCTCCTTTGCAGTTGCTGACCAATTACGTCTCAGATGTACTCAATAAAACAAGTCAGGAGAAGCTGCAGGCCATGGCAGCATGTGTAGAGCTTGCAGGCTGCTCATAGCAGCACGAGCAACATGTGGCCTGGCGTTGTCGCATTGAGAATCAGTTCTTTGGAAAATTTTATGTTTCCTTCATGTCTTTGCTCATGTGGTCTCCAGACCTATCTATGGCCACCATTGTCTACTATTTCTTCCAAGACAAAAGTAGGACTCATGGATGATGAGGATTTAGAGTACCTCCATTTCTGTCTCCATTCTCATCTTGCTGTGCACCATGATAGCCTTTGAGAGCGGTGGTGTGAGTTCAGAAGGATACCTGTAACGATCTGGAAGTCTGGCTCATAACCCAGTGCCCTCTGATGGTTTGTATAGACACTGTTTGACACCTTAGGCTTGGTATGTG
This sequence comes from Oophaga pumilio, assembly GCA_009801035.1. Taxonomy (NCBI): domain Eukaryota; kingdom Metazoa; phylum Chordata; class Amphibia; order Anura; family Dendrobatidae; genus Oophaga; species Oophaga pumilio. Next base: position 4,726 of record VIAB01027210.1, read on the forward strand.
ACATCCAATTTTACTTATAGTAAAAAATGGATCAATTGTGGATCCCGTGGTGTGGCTATTTCTCCAAAGTGTCCCAAGTGCTGTTTCTCAACACAAAGCCAGGCTGCATGATGCTTGTGGTACCTTCAGCTGCCTGCTTGACCTAAAAGTGCTACCATGGCCGGCAACGTCTCCAGACTTGTTTCACATCGAGGGCATCTGTTACGTAATTTCAGGGCCTTTGTCTCAGTAGGGTCCTAGCGTTCTTGCCCAATCAATCAGTAGCCTATTTCCTACCTTGTGGCTTGGTGACAACTTTGTATGTTCTCCCCGTGTTTGCGTGGGTTTCCTCCAGGTACTCCGGCTTCCTCCCACATTTCAAAGACATACCTATAGGGAATTTAGATTATCATCGGGGACAGCGATGATAATGTGTGCAAAACTGTAAAGCTCTGCAGAATATGTTAGCGCTATATAAAAATAAAGATTATTTTTAAGATTATTATTATAACTTAGTTAATTGGAAATATATTTAGACTTGAGAGTCCTCAGTGGTTGATACCTTTTAATGGCTAACTGAAAAGATGGTAACATCTTTTCAGTTAGCCATTAAAAGGTATCAACCACTGAGGACTCTCAAGTCTAAATATTTTTCTATCTACTGGCTAACACGGTACGAAGATACACATCTTTCCTATATCTTAATTGGAAATAACACTTTAACTCCCCACATACAACCTTGGGCACCCATGACCCTGTTGACATTTTACTGGTTGTCTTTTCTTAGAATACTTTTGATAGGTGCTGCTAACTAGTTCATACTGTGATCCCACAAGATGCTTTGATCCAGTCCAAGACATCAATTTCAAGTATTGACTGCTTACTTACTCACTTATTTTTCAGCCCACCTCTTGATGAGTGCCATTATAATGAGCTAATAAATATTTAGTGGTTTTAAATTTGTAAAAATTTGATAAATTATATCTATTGAATATCAACAAACATTAAGGCTATGTGCAAATGGTGTATTTTTGCCACCATCATATCTAATGAAGTTTCAAAGGCAAATACACTTCAGGAAAATGCCAGCAGTGTTTTTCCTGAAGTGTTTTATTGGCATTCTTAACCGTTGTTTTTGCTGCATCTTTTCCTTGTAATTTGAACTTTAAGCAAACAATGAGCAGCATCTAAGGGCCCCGTCACACATAGCGACACACCAGCGATCCCGACAACGATATGAACTTGTCAGGATCACTGGTGTGTCGCTACATGATCGCTGCTGAGCTGCCAAACAGGCAGCTCTCAGCAGCGATCAGGACAGCGACTATGCGGGTAACAAGCGACGCACGTCGCTTAGTTACCCGCAGTGTACGTTAGATACCAGCGCTCTGATGCAGGGAGCTGGTAACCAAGGTACACATTGGGTTTCTAGGCACCGCACGGCGCTTAGAAACCCGCTGTGTACCTTGGTTACCAGCTCCCCTGCACCAGCACGCTGGTATCTAACGTACACATCGGGTTTCTAGGCACCGCCCGGTGCCTGAAAACCCGATGTGTACCTTGGTTACCAGCTGATCGCTGGTCTCCCGCCTGCTACATGCAGCGATGAGTGCTGGACAGTGGGAGACCAACGATCAAAAAAATGTCCAGGACATTCAGCGACGATCAGCGATACCCAGCAGGGGGGCTGATCGTCGCTGAATGTCTCACACAGTGATATCGCTGGGGAGATCGCTGTTGCGTCACAAAACTTGTGACTCAGCAGCGATCTCGCTATGTGAGACGGGGGCTTTAGTGGAAGCTGCCCAAAGAATGAACATAGTACTTCTTTTAATTGTCAAGCTTTCAAAGTCTGATGCGGAGAAAAGAAGAGACAAAAGAGGAATGTGCACAGCAAGTAACTTTTACATTGCTGTGCATTATGATCATTTGTGAAAGCATTTTTAAACTGCCTTTTTAGGTAGGTTCAGGCAGAATCAGACTAAAAAAAATCTTTGTATACACATACAGTACAGACCAAAAGTTTGGACACCTTCTCATTCAAAGATTTTTCTGTATTTTCATGGCTATGAAAATTGTAGAATCACACTGAAGGCATCAAAACTATGAATTAACACATGTGGAATTATACATTACACTTTAGAAAAAAGTGTGAAACAACTGAAAATATGTCTTATATTCTAGGTTCTTCAAAGTAGCCACCTTTTGCTTTGATTACTGCTTTGCACGCAGAAAAGGTGAACGGATGAATTCTACATGCCTGGTTCCCACCGTGAAGCATGGAGGAGGTGGTGTGATGGTGTGGGGGTGCTTTGCTAGTGACACTGTTAGGGATTTATTCAAAATTGAAGGCATAGTGAACCAGCATGGCTACCACAGCATCTTGCAGCAGCATGCTATTCCATCTGGTTTGTGTTTAGTTGGACCATCATTTATTTTTCAACAGGACAATGACCTCAAACACACCTCCAGACTGTGTAAGGGCTATTTGACCAAGAAGGAGAGTGTTGGGGTGCTACGCCAGATGACCTGGCCTCCACAGTCACCAGACCTGAACCCAATCGAGATGGTTTGGGGTGAGCTGGACCACTCACCGCTTCAATTTTGAATAAATCCCCAACAGTGTCACCAGCAAAGCACCCCCACACATCACACCACCTCCTCCATGCTTCACGGTGGGAACCAGGCATGTAGAGTCCATCCGTTCACCTTTTCCGTGTGCAAAGCAGTAATCAAAGCAAAAGGTGGCTACTTTGAAGAACCTAGAATATAAGACATATTTTCAGTTGTTTCACACTTTTTTGTAAAGTGTAATGTATAATTCCACACGTGTTAATTCATAGTTTTGATGCCTTCAGTGTGATTCTACAATTTTCATAGTCATGAAAATACAGAAAAATCTTTGAATGAGAAGGTGTGTCCAAACTTTTGGTCTGTACTGTACCTTGAAGGGGTTTTACCATAAAGAAAGGTAATTTTAAACAATCGATCTTTGAACAATAAGTCCCACAATTGAATGTGTTTAAAAATAATGTTCCTCTGCTGGGATAATCTTATAAATGTGCCCCTGCTGTGTACTGTGTAATGGCTGTGTCTGACCGTGCAGGGACATGGTCTGATCATACCACATCTCCTGGGCAGGGGGGGAAACAGAATAGTATACTGATATTACAGCACAAGATCACATCTAATTCTTTCTTTGACGTAAAACATTGCTTAAAAACAGGCAAGGAAATGTTTTGAAAAAAACAAAAAACAATCAGCTGTGATCCTATGCTGTCCTGTCTTTATACTCTCTTTTGTGCATTCGAACATTTATAAAATTATCTCAGCACAGGAACATTTTTGTTTAACATATTCAATTGTTGAAATTATTATTATTTCAAGATCTATTAATTAAAATCTACTTTGCTTGTGGGAAAAAACTTTTAACTTACATAATTTTCTCATCTTCAGACCCAAAAAATTAGCACAATACAAATATTCACATGAACGAATAGGAATGTTTAAAGACGTTTCTATAAAGTTGTTCTATTTCATATTTAAACCCCGTGAGGGGAAGCCATCAATCAATTTACTCAAGTTTTGGCCCAATTGTGCCAAACATTGTTACAAATCATCATGAGAGCCAAAATTGAGCAAAGTATTCCCTATATTTTTTCTTTTAGGCACTGCATTTATAAAAAGGTGTGCATGTATTAATAAAATTGCAATTCACTTCAAAACCCTTTTTCTGAATCTGACGCATAAAATGGCATTGCCAGCGTTAATAGATTTGGGCCTGTGATACTGACAAACACAGAAGAGCGCCTTTATTTAGCTGATGAATTTTCTCTTTTATTGGTAAAATGATGCCCGGGAAAATCGTGGCTATTTAGCTACCTATTTGTGACTCTGATGGATAGCGTAATTAGTTTCTTATGAGAATAAATGGCCGCTACTCTTGACGTCACTTTAGACTTAACAATAGACAAATTGTTGCAGAAAAGGTTCAGTAATGAAAGAAACATCACTGCTTCTATTTGGCTTGACAAAGGTTTCGCTTAAAATGATCCATGTGTGTATTGCTTTGAACAAGTTCCCACCCTTGTACAAACACGGTCAGGGACGTGTATACTTCCTCATGCAGTAACTGTCCACATGGCACCGTGTCTGAAGTGTTTGCTGCCTCTAAATTAAGATCAGTGGTGCTGGCATCAGACCAGCTTCCTAATTCCTAATAGCATTGCTTTAGTACAGCGCGTGTTCTACTTTAATTTTACCAAATTGTGACACGTCTCAGATGAAGTATCCAAACTCATATTACCAATCATTTGCAAATGAATAGACTGATAGAAAAGCTCGTCAAGGAGCCAAAAATGTAAGATATACGAAAAGAAAGAAAAAGGAAAATTAGACTATTTTTTTCTCATATTATATTCTTCTTCTAAACGTTTTTCTCATAATACAACCAACTTGTGAAAATATCTAAATAATTTTTCTATATGTGCCCCAAGAGAACTTCTACTCTGCCCCTCCTCATGATACTTATGTTTGATGGCTGTTTCTGGAGTATTAACCTTAAAGACGTTGTTAGAGGCTAAATATTTTTTTAAATTCTGGAAATTAGTGAAGGAAAAAAGCCACAGTCTCCTCACCGATCCCCCGCTTCTCCTGTTCCATCACTCTCTGGTCTCTGCTGGTCTCTTCAGTGGTGACGTTTAGCCATGGTGGCATGTGACTGCTACAGTCAATCACATGGACACATCAGAAAAACAAAAGGGAAGGATCCAGCAATGTCAGGTGACGGTTAAAAACCAATATTTATTTTCAAAATGGCATTAAAATATTCTCAGGCACATAATGTCTGGCAAAACTGCATAGGAACACAGATCTACGCGTTTCAACGCAAGGTCTTTCTCAAGATCTGGCTGTGTGCACACAGAACAGCATATTTATATGGTAATCGTTCAGCCAATCATGTTATTGGCGATGGCTAAGTGCTATAATATATGCATTTCACAAAAATGCATTTTTTTTTTCTTTTTTTGTATATATTCATTGTTTCTCTTTTGGGTTTTTATTTTTGACATCGCTGGATCCTTCCTTTTTTTTTCTGATGTTCCCTAAGCTTATTTGGACATGTGCAGGGCGTTGGTCGACGGTGAAATAAGCTGCACACAGCAGAAAGGTGAGCTGACCACATGTTGTTTTTTTTAATCACATGGACAGCACTGCAGTCAACCACATGGTAAGGTAAGTCTTGCTTTTTTTTTTTACTAATTTCCATCATTTAAAAAACAAATCTCCCCACAGATAACCCATTTAAACCTTTGATTAAATTTACTCTTCTTCAAGGTTTTACACAATTTAGGCATAGCCTAAAAGTATATTTTTTGTAAGTTGCCTCTGCACAGCTGTCATTTTTTCTGAATTGTAAATAGCCATCAAAAGGTTAAAAAAAAATCCTCAGACTTAGGCTGTGGTTCCACGGTCCGGAACCACAGCGCTTTGGACGGAGCGGAAATTCCGCTCCGTCTAAGCCCCGCCCCCTTTCTGACGCGCGCTCTTTCCGGAGGTGTTCAGGACACCTCTGGAACACCTCCGGAAAGAACGCAGGGCTACATAGCCCTGTGTGAAATTCTGTTGCGGCGACGCACCGTCGCCGCAACACGCTAGGACATGCTGCGGTCTGAAAAGACGCGCCGCATGTCAGTTTACGCAGGTCTCCCGCCTGCGTGTTGTTACGCATAGTGGAGATGGGATTTCTTGAAATCCCCTCCGCTATGCTGTAACATCTGGACGCTGCGTGTTTGGCGCTGCGCCAGCGCACAGCGCCAAACACGCAGCGTTTCCTGACCGTGGAAACTCACCCTTACATATTTACCTTACCGCTCACTTCTCTGACCTCTTCACTCCTCATCTTCACAAGCTTGGTCCTCATTGCATCTTTTGATGCCCGTCACTCAGAGTGAAAGCTCAAAGCCCGGGACAGTTGTGCACATGCACTCGCAAGGTTTTGCTGCCATGACTTTTCACGTGCTTGCGCAGAACCCTCCTGGGCCGAATCAATCTCAAATGTCCCGGCTCAGAAGAAGCCCGAGAATTTCAGCACAAGCTGCAAGGATCGGAAGATGTGACAAAGACTGAGCAGGTGATGGTGAGGAGGACAGAGGCCGTAGAGTTAAGCAGTGAGGTGAGTATAAGGATTTATTCGATTTTTTAAATATTACATGTCTCTGGTGTTTGGAGGAACCCCTGGGCATAATAAGGGACATTCAATTTGTAAGAAAAACTCTTCTTTGCAAATCAAATTTCAGGTAAAATTTAGGCAAAAAGCAAATTAAAATTTTTCCTAATCTGCTCCACTCTTGTTTTTCATGCCAAAAAAGAAGCTAGAACGTCCAGACACAAAAGCACATCAAAAACCCCGATTCAAAACCTGTAAGGCCGGCGTCACACTGGCGACAGAATCGGACGACTGCAATGCGATGAAAAATCGTATTGCAGTCTGCCCTATGTTAATCTATGGAGCAGCTCCCAGTATCAGATTTTTTGTGGTCCGTTTTAAACGTCCGTGTGCAATCGCAGCATGCTGCGATTGTCACCGATTGTGGGTCGACTATCGCCAATGCAAGTCTATGGGAGCGATGAAAAATCTGATTACAAACGGACCGCATGTGTGACTTGCGATTAAATCGCATCTTTGAAGGAAAATCGGATGCCAGAAGGATGTGTGATGTTTGTATTTTGATCCGACAATCGACCGACTAAAACGGACCGATTTTTTGTCGTTGTGTGTGACGCCGGCCTAACAGCTTACCACCATATCACCATAATGTGCCAGAGTAGGCAATGACTTATAATTCACACCATTTTCCCATGACTTGTCACAGTCTATCCCAATAGAAAAATGGAGAGAGTAGTGTACATGATGTAAAAGAACTGGAAATAATAATGCATTACAAAAAAAAGTATGACTGTACAGCCAAATTTCCAAAACGCCTAAAATTAAAAATTTGCATCTTTGCATATTGTTTCTTTTTAGCAAAAAACTCCAAAGCTCCAGAGCAGACCTATGCTCACTAAGGCCTCTTTCACACATCAGTTTTTTGACGTCAGGCGCGATCCGGCGTGTTTTTAAAAAAAACGGATCCGGTATCGGATGCGTTTTTTTAAGCATTGACTTTCATTAGCGCCGGATCGCGCCTGATGTCGTTGCGTTGTATCCGTTTTTGGCCGGATCTGGCGGAAATGTACATTCCGGCGGCCGGACAAAACGGTCACTGCAATGTTTTTTTTTTCCGGACCCGCCTGATAGTGCCTGAATCGGCGCATCAGGCGACCGGAAATAATACAAGTCTATGGAACCGGACCAGTCTTTTGTGAAATCCGTCAAAAGACTGATCCGGATTCTGAAAAACTACTACTACTACTACTACTACTACTACTACTACTTTTTCCACTCTCTCTAGACATGCATACCTGCATTTTCCGGCTGCAAAACTTCTTTTTCCTGGTTCAAAAGTTCAGGTCGGATCCAGCAAAAAAACTGATCCTTTGCATCAGTTTTTTCATTGCAGCGCCGGATCAGTCCTATCAGGTGTTCAACGGATTATGCCTGACACAAAAAAACTGATGTGTGAAAGTAGCCTAAGTTCATGCATTTGTTGCCCCCTACCTATAGACTAAAAATGCAGTCCAATCCTGCGGTCATGTATTATTTCTCTGCTTTCTAGATAAAAATGCAAAAGCGTATTATTGTCTTATCCAAGTAGTAAAGATGGATCAATAGATAATTATGCTCACCTTATAGGGTTGTGTAAGACACAACAAGTAGAAATTCATGGATTCCAGCTGCTGCAGCTTCCAGAGAATTGTGTCACTCAGACTCCTTTTTCATGACAACCACAAATGAAAAATGTATTTTCATAATACAGATATTTCTGGCTGACTCACTATTTGTGATTTTGTATAATTGTATAATATTAGCACAAATGTACTCCAGTGTTTCCATGGAATGATTTTTTTTTTGGACACTAGAAGTTTTTGCTGAAATATTAGAGTTGCCGGCTACATTTTACCAGATAATTTTACTTTTTGCACAAAAAAGGTGCAAAAACTGTAAAGGACAGACCTTAGCAATTTTGATTTTGCACAAAATTAATGACCTCATGGGTGCTATTTTGAAAACTTCATTGTTATATATAATAATGGCAAATACCCCATGACAAAAAAATATTTTTTTGTTATTTTAATGGTTTGTTCTATGAGCTGAAAATTTCAGTATCAGAATCTCAATTGTCTTAACTTGTCTTCTGCAATGTTTGCGTTTAAGTAATGGATTCCAAAGTAATAAGTATATGTTTATTAAACTGACTATTTAGATCAGGGATTCCCAACCTATGGCTTGGGAGCAACATGTGGCTCATGGACCCATCATGTGTGGCTGGTGGCTATCTGCCAGCTTAGCGCATTAGGACCAGGTCTAACAAACAGCTATAAGGGGCAAGTGCCCAAATGGTGACTTGTGAGTAACCCTCCAAAAAGGCTCAAACCTGGATGCTCATATACTGGCAGATAGGGTGGAGCATAAATACAATATGCTTGAGACAAAATGATACTGCCAGTTAGACGGCCGCTTGAAGCTACAATAAATGTGATACTGTGATGGGAGTCCTCGATGAAAAATACTGAATGGGAATAAAGTAAGAACTCCTGTAAGTATACTGCCTACAAAGAGGGGGCAAAAGATCTCACTGTAGTTTCTATAGGGAAGCTTTAGCTGTTATTATACTACTAATTATAGCTCTGGCTGTCACTACTTTAAAATATGGTTGTGGCGGTATGTGGCTTATGACCCTCTCTCAGATCTGAATCTGACTCTCAAGGTAAGAAAATTTGGGGACCAACTGAATTTGATGTTTCTTTATTAATGAGTATAGCTTTCCTGACCTTCAACATAGGTGAAAAAAGTAGGAAATAAGGCTCATAGATGGGCATATGGAGTAATATGTAGCCCATGAAACAGCTAGCTGCATATTGGCTGTAAAACCACTGACCAGTCTAAGCATCGATACTGACTGCTGTCTATAGTTGAAAACACATAGGCATCAGATCTTGGCACAATCAAAGATGTTTTGCTTTGGTCAATGTACTATTGGGGCATTGCAGTCACATAAATGCTACTTTGGCATGTACATTGTGGTAGATCGTCTCACTCAGCTGTACACGGAGGTAGATACGGAACACTATCTCCTGGTTTATTAGAGGCAGCATAAACCAAGGTGAAGCACAAAGTAAACACGGCCCTCTGGGCAAAAACAGCAAAACAAATCCAAGTAGTAGCACAAAGCACAGTCCTTGTGTTAGCGGGGATCAGCCCGCTCAGGGTTAGCAAGACCCACGGTTCAGGTTTTAGAGTACACAACAACTTCCCTGGAGTGTTTCTCTCCAGACACTAAACACTGACTGCCTCTGGAGGCCAGTTACTTAAGCCCCAGACCACACCCTTGGGTGCAGATAAGGTGGACAACCTCCCACCCAATCTATGGCTGTCCACAAAAAAAACAGCGCTTTAAACAAATTGGCTGTTAACTCCTTGCCACACTTAATGTGCTGATGGAAAAACTGAGTTTTTAAATCACTGAAGCCATTAGCCTTAGTGAAACATATCTCCCTTGCAGCACCTTGCCAGTGACTTTGTCACAATATGTTCCACCTACCTATTATTTGCTGCCAACCAAGTACAACCCTTCCTGGCCAATTATTTCCTAACAGAGTTGGTCTAAGGCTACATTCCCTTGATGAGCTTTTTGTGAGTTTTTGGGTATGTGCACACGTTGCGGATTCACTTGCAGATCTTTCCGCGCGGATTTTGCTAAATCCGCAGGTAAAATGACCTGGTTTTACCTGCGGATTTACTACTGATTTTCTGCGGATTTCTATAATGGAGCAGGTGTAAAACCGCTGCAGATTCCGCACAAAGAATTGCCATGCTGCGGATTCAAATCCGCATGGAAAAATCCACAGCATATGCACAGTGTTTTTTTTTTTACATAGATTATAATGGCACTGTACAACGCAACAGAAACTGCTGCGGATCCGCAGCAGAATCCACAACGTGTGCACAGACCTTTTGATGTTGCAGATTTTTACATCATTTCCTCACCAAAAGCTCCTCATGGAAACATAGCCTTGTTGGTATGTAATGTTTTAAATAAAGCTGCTTAGTTTTTGATGCTTCCTGATAATTGGCTTTGACACAAGTTTATTGATATAGTCAAGCAGGAAATGCACTAAAAATGCATGTGCGTTTTTTTACTTGCGGAACTTCCGCATCTACTGCAAGTCAATGGGAAAAATCTACACATAAAACTCAGCGTACCAGCAAGAGAAGTTGACATGCTGCAGATTTAAAACACCCATTGCAGGTCAGTTTACACTGAGTATAAAAAAAAAAGCACAGTGAGCATGAGATTTCTATAAATTGCATCCAATATTATGGCACTAGGAGACTCTGCATTTTTGACACAGTGAAAATACGCAGCATCAAAAAGTCACCAAAAACTCATCATGGGCACATAACTTAATCAAGCAGAATGATGCACTTTGCAGCATTGCAAAAAAGTGTTTAACGGTTTTGAAAAATGAGATCAAGGAGCTTTGGCAGCATGAGATTGACCTAAACAATATTTTGCCGCTTTTAATTTTATGACTGATTGATGTGAGGAGAACAAAAAGGTGAGAAGAGGCACAAGAATCCGCTTTTCAGTGCATACACTGGATTCATAAATTTCAGTGTAGTCTTTTGAACTGAAGGGTTAAGCCTCTCATCTAGCCAAATCAGATCTCTCCAATTTTGCACTGACGAGGACCAATAGTCCGAAACACCGTGTCTGCAAATGGAGATACTGATTTGGCTTTTATCCTAAGTCATATTGCAAGACTCGTTAAAGGGTTGATTGTGACTTGCAGGATCGCTACTTCCAATAGGTGGCGCTATAGAGTACAAGTCCTCTTTTTTTGAAGAGGCAATTTGCATATTAGATGAACTGTACATTTTATATGTAGATTATTGTAGTGACCCTTCTGAGCCATACTTACGGTAGATAAGGTGCTGCCCTTAATATGGTTGCCTGATTTAAAAAATAGATTCAAATGTCCTTCTAGGTAATTCTGAACCAATATGAAGGTTGTCATGTTCATGACCCTAATCTGTTAGTCAGAGAGAAGCATGGCAGCCTAGAGTCTCTTCACCCTGGAAGAACTGTCATCTACTTGCCTTACATTTGATACAATTGGTCCCAGGTAAGACTCTGAAAAATCAGTGTCTGAAGTAGGATTTCCAATTCACACAATTACAGTAACAACATAACTCTAGCACACATCTTCTAATTGCAAATGTGCATATATTTTTTTTGCTATCTATTATTCAGACCCAATTGATATTAATTTTTTTGAATGTTTTAGACATAAGATTAATAGTTACAAAATGTGGATTATTGAGATAAACAGAAACAAATGTGACCTAGTAAGTTCAGTATCAACTCACTGTCCTGATTGAAATCACCTGGATACAACATGAAAATAGTGAAAACTTTCTTTATAGCATGGTCTAGGCAAGTGTTCTAATTAATTATTACCTCTGTGAGAGCGGCATGTAATTTTGATTGGGCATGATGATGCTTCTTAGCATTCTTTCACCCCAGAGGAAGCACTAGTGGAAGATGTAAGGCGAAACCAATCAGGCATAACGCAAAATTATTTATATATTTGAACTTCTGATGGCCTTTTTGACTTATTATGGTATGTGAGTATAATATTAAACAAGCAGATTATAAAGGGCCTTGAGGTTCTATGCCAGTGTTTACATCTTCTATTGCATATATTGGAGTAGGATGCCTACCAGTAGCGCAGCTACCGGGGGGCAGAGGGGGCGGTGGCCCCGGG
>VIAB01027215.1:0-10348 GCA_009801035.1 Oophaga pumilio
AGTTGTCCTCGGCCATGACTATGGTCCTGGCCGACCCTTACATTAGTTCAAAATAATAAATCAGTAATATGTTAACAATACGTGAACCCTTTTACAACGCGGCAAATATCTGTTTTGCTTTTTGGTTTTTCTGCTTCTTCTTCCCTGAGCCATAACCTTCTTATTTTTCTGCTCACATAGACATTTCAAGGCTTGCTTTTTCCAGGATGAGTTGTAATTTTGAGTGACACCGTTCATTTTACCACATAGAGGTCGGTCAGGAAAACTGTAAACAAAATCCAATTGAGGAGAAATTGTGAAAAAAATACCACTGACACTATTGGGGGAATTGTTATTACGGTGTACATTTGTGGTAGGAATGACCTCGCAAAATGATTCTGCTCATCATTACAATTACAACAAAACCAAACCTGTCCACATTTTTATTATTTTAATGGTGAAAAAAATCAGAAGTTTGCAAACAAAAAAATTTGAGGGGATGTGTCGGCATTGTTTGAGGCCAATAACATTTTCATTTTTTTGGTCGATGAAGCTGTGTGATGACTTATTTTTTGTGGCGAGAGACAATTTTTTATTTTTACCATTTTGGTATAGATATGATGTTTTGATCCTTTGTTGCAGCATTTTTTGTGGTATTGCAGCAAACCAAAATCCAAATTTTGGCATTCTTGATTTTTTTCTTTTACAGGTGTTTACCAATCACGTCAATTATTTTTATATTTTGATAGATTGAATTTTTCTGAATGTGGGGATACCTCATGGATATTTTTTGTTGTTTTATCTTTAATTTTAATTGGGGAAAAGTAAGGTAATTTGAACTTTTATATTTTTTTATTCTTTTCATATTTTTTAAAACTTTTTTTTTACTTTTCACTGTAATTGTTAGTCCCTTTAGGAGACTTGAAGCTGCAATCATCTGACTGCTTGTGCTATATCCAGCAGTGCCATAGTATTGCTGCATATAGTAAAAATCCTAGTCTCCTTTCTCTTTTGAAGCCCAGCCACAGGAAGAGCCAAATAGGATTGGATTAATTCCTAGCACCACAGTTCTTAATTAGATGCACCTGGCTATCTAGGTCTAGAGAACCAGGCTGTGTGTTCATTTGTCAGTCAGGAAAAGAGATTATTTAATGGTGGACAGTCTACCAAAGTCTGAGAGGTGTTGAAGATGGTTAGTAACCAGTGAAAATGAAGCAAACTGAGCTTGGTGTGGAACCCTGATTTGCTGTCTGGGAAAGATGCTGGTGTTGTTTGTCCTGCAGCAAGGAAAGGACTGAATCTGAATGGGTGAGCCAGCTCTGGAAGTCCTTACCTTCCGGTGCATGAACTGATTATTATTTGTTACACCTTTGTGCCCATAAGAAACTGTTTTGTGTTTTGTCACCACTTGAGTTTTTATGAAAGCAATAAAACTTCACATGTTTGGGCCAGACCACAATGCATGTGGGAACGATACTGTGGCGCCCCTGAGGGTCCAGTCGCCACTAAGGTACTGCATCTCATCCAGAGATGTGGTATCCCATCTTTCAGGTAAGGTGGAGACACTACACCTGCCTCTGGCAACACTACATCCATCTCACTCGCTAGCTGAGTTTCCATAGCATGTCTGCAGCTAGGAAAGGGTGTTAGATGGTGGGTGGAGTTGTGGGTCAGAGCAGGAGTTAGAGGGAAGTGAGAAGAGTCTTCCCTTCGGGGAGGAAGGAGACAGATGTGTTACATAGCTCTCCCATAGGGGAGAGGGGAAAGAGATACAACCTGGCAGCAGGCTCCATGTCCTGAGGAGCTGCTCACAGAAAGAAAGATAGAACAGAAGAGTCCCTGGAAGGGAAAAGGGATTCCTCAGAGACACGGATGAGCAGAAGGCTATCCGTGGGGCTCGTTCCAGGACTGGCGCACGCCAGCTGGGAGAATCCAGGTTGCAGAAGGGACTCGGCCCCCCGCCTAGTGGAGAACTTTATGACTCAGCTAGCAAACCGACAGCTGTGATAACTTTAGGGATCACAGCCAAAACCGCAAGCAGCTTCTCCAGGAAGAAAGCTATATAGGATGAAGGAAAAGCCTGGGTCATGTTGTCCTACAGGATCCGCAGCTTCTAGACTGGGACACTGCTTAGCGAGGTGCTGGAAAGGAAGGAAGGAGTGGGAATCAGCACGGTGAGATAGCCAGGGAAGGCATATACTGACAGAGAGCTTTGGACTGGTGTTCTAATCCACCAGGGAGTTGGCTCGACTCATCACCTCGAGAACGTGGCACCAAGCGGGCATCTGTACTGCATGCACCTGAACTGTGAGTAAAGCTTGGAAACTGCATTTGACTGTCTTCTCAAGTTCTTCCTGCGGCACACACTCCACTCTGCTACATCTCCCAGCACCATTACTCTCTACAACATCTCTCTGCCCTGAGACAACAAGCTTCACCTGCGGTAAGCTATAACAACTCTGCTGCATCACACCATCAGTCTCAGAGTATCTGCACTGCATCGCTGGTCACCTCTGACCTGAAACCACAGGTGGCGTCACGAACACTTTACTATAAACTCTATCATCCCCTGTAAATATTTCCCCTTTATTGGACGCCCAGGGCCACGGACCGGGTCACTGCTGCCGTGACACATTCCTTTTAAGACACCGGCCCGGTACTGAGTATCCCACTGCCCTGGCGAGCGATCCAATACAACTGTTTTTTCTGGATGCAGGAAAGAAGTCCCAAAGAGCACAGACAATTGCAGTCTAAAGTTTAAATGTCCTGGTAAAGGGTTTCAAAGAAGCTTTGTAATGACAAGCACAGAGGTTTTCAAGATCACACTAACATCACAAGTGTGACGAAGGGCGGCAAGTGTTAAAGAAACACTCAAGCGTTTTCTTTTTTTCCCAGCACTGGAGTGGCACTTTAAATATAATCGCCCTGCCCCAGGTCATATACTCCCCCTCCGGCATTTTCACAGATTTTCAGTGCTGCTTTAGTCCCTTTGGCGCCATCTTGTGAGCGCAACTTCTGACTGACTGGAAGTCAAAAGCTACGTCACAAGCTCTCAATGCAAATCTGAGAGCCAGAATGAGGCTCTCATAGACTTTTATTGAAAGTGACCTCCAGTGCACTTCAATAAACACTGGAGCTGTATACAGACTGGTCACTTTTCCCCAGATATCGACAGACCAACGTTGGGAAACGATGAAGGCGACAAGTGAGTATGGGGCAGGGGAATTATATTTAAAGCACCGCTCCAACATTTTTGTTTGTTGCACCGTTGGAGTGGTGCTGTAACCCCTTCACTCCCGGGCCATTTTCCGTTTTTGCGTTTGTTTTTTTTCTTCCCAGAGCCATAACATTTTTTACATTTTTTTTCATTCTGCAATATGGCCATATGAGGGCTTGTTCTTTGCGGGACAAGTTGTACTTTTGAAATACACCATCGGTTTTACCATATAATGTACTGGAAAACAGGGAAAAAAATTCCAAGTGTGGTGAAATTGCAAAAAAAAAGTGCAATTCCACAACTTTTTTTCTTCTTTTACACCATGGTCACCAAATGCTAAAACTGACCTGTCATTATGATTCTCCAGGTCATTTTGAGTTTATAGATACCAAACATGTATAGGTCCTTTTTTAAGTAGTGAAAAAAATTTCCAAAGTTTGTCTTAAATTTTTTTTTAAAAAACTGTGCCATTTTCTGAGACCCATTTATACACATTTTGGTGCAGATATGATCTTTTGATAGCCTGTTATTGCATTTTTAATACAATGTTGCGGAGACCAAAAAAACGTAATTCTAATTCTGACCTTTTTTTTCTCTCTACGCCGTTTACCGATCTGATTAATTCTTTTTATATATTGATAGATCAAGCGATTCTGAACGCAACGATGCCAGATATGTTTATTTTTTTTAAACTGTTATTTTGAATGGGGCAAATGGGTAATTTTGGTGTCATGCCAACCCATTAGTGACCCATGGTCATGTGACACGGGCGCCGATGGGTGGGATTAGTGACGCGCTCCTGGTGTGATCACATTAAATGCTGTTGTCAGAGATTGACAGCGGCATTTAATAGGTTAACAGCCGCTGGTGGATCGCGATTCCACCTGTGGCTGTTAGGGGCACATGTCAGATGATGAAATCAGAGCAAACAAATCAGAGCAATTATTGCCATACATAATACTAACTTTATTCCAGGAGCTTGTAAAAATGCAAATTCTAGTATAAACAGTTGTTTGTAACTTTAATCAGCTTTCCTCTCCATCTGTCCTACAAGCTGCTGCTACTTGGGGCCACATTGCCCTATGTTCGTAACATTTTGCCTGCGGCCACTAATGGAGCCTCACAGCTCTTTATATGCATTCTCTGATCTATTATTTCACTCTAATAGTTCACATGAATACTATCCTATTCATATATTATTGACAATTGTGCCCTCCCTCTATCCCATAATAACCTGTTAAATCTCTATTAAATGCTTTTTTGGGTCTTTGCCAATGCTGCCAATTTTCTAGGTTACTGAGAGATCTGCAGTTCTATAACCTATGATAGCAAAACGCTGGCATGACATTGTGATAGACCACGTTACAACACCCTTACTGTAGGTCACCACTATAGTGTTGTACTAATATGACATGCCGTCATATTCCACCGAGCTTTACATACATCACCATCACTGTCGCCAATGAAGCTCACAATCTGAATTCCTTATCAGTATGTCTTGGGACTGTTGGAGAAAACCCATGCTAACACAGATGTTGTTCTTGGTGGGATTTAAACCCAGGACCCCAGCGCTGCAAAGCAACAGTGCTAACCACTGAGCCACCCTGCTGTCTGTACCACATTGGTCATATAGGTAGAGCTTATTTTAAAATACAAATAATGTGTCCATCAAAATGCTAATTCTGAACAGAAAATGAAAAAATATCATGTAACATGAGTTGTTTAAATGGGAATTTTGCATTTTAATTACAGCTTTGCATAGTCCAATGTCCTTGACTACATGTGCTCGTTTATACATTCTTTCCAGATTTTATTTTGCTAAATTCTACATCTTTTTATATAAGTAGCATTTTATCCAATGTAACAAGCACTAAACGTTCTATGTTGAACCTTGACGGTAACGTTAAAGGTAATTTTAATATGCGTAAAATGAAGGGTTTTTTTATTATTCTTCCTTCCATTTAGTAAGTCTATTTAGAAAAGAGAGGTTGTAAGTGATTTATTTAAAGAGAACCTGTAACCAAATTTTTTTGTTGGACTGAGTGCACAATGTAATATTGGCTGCAGAGCTGAATAAAACTTTTTTTACTAGCATAGATAGTTCGAGGGAAAAAAATCGCAGCATGCACAATTTGCCTCCGAAAATTGGATTGCACGCAACCATTCAAATCCATGGTTTCATGAAAAAAATTGGACAGTGCTCAGATGACATCCAGTTGTGGTACGATTTTCACAGACTGACAAAATGTAGATGATGGAGATTTTTTTTTTCTTCTCATCCGAGAAAAATGGATCCCATGTGAGGTGGCCAGGGTGGTAGTCATGACGAGGGGCTGTTGTGATCCCACACCCTGGCATCCTGCAAAGAAAACATAATGTCCCGTCTGTTGTGTGATGTGTGCACAGTGCCAAAGCCAATCACTCACTTTCAGGTTAGAGTCCTCCTCAGGTTGTAGCATCTCGGCTTCCATCAGCATAACACAATGATTATCAGAGTCCAAGTTCATTTTCAACAACGGAACTTTATTCAGCTCATCCAGCTCAGTCACAGGCACCGCACAGTAATCCTCATCGAGTATATATATTCCTTTCTCTGTGCTGTCCCTTGTTCTTCCTGAAATCCTTTGTTACCATACCCCCCGGTACCGCAGCTTCCTGACTAGCCTAACTAGCTCATGCCTGGAGTTCCCCGCCCGTTTGACCATCCGTGGGTGAAACTAAAGGATGGCGCTTCCATTCCTTCTCAGACCGTAGGTCTCAGACGTTCTGGGATTTCCCACTGAACCTAGCTGCTGTCACTTTCATGCTCCTCTGGTCCTCTCGTGCTCGTGTGACTTCCAGCCCCGAGGCCCTGGATTACTGGGCTCCTCTCCTTAAACTGGTTCCTGAAACAACCTTACTGTTCTTCATTCCACTCTCTAACTCGCCTACCCCAGGAAGTGTCTCAACTAATATTACTCTGGCCCCTCCCACTCAGAAATCCCCTAAGCCTTATCTAGTCCTCATCCTAACTCTATCTAATCTACAGTGCCCCCACTGTTCTAAACTCTACATTACCCATTACTATTATTAAACCTTATCTAAACACTGTATTTCCTTTTCTCTCTCCCTACCAATAAAGATGCATAACTTACACAAACATCTTAATATTATAAAGCATTATTTACATTACAACACATTAACCCCTTAATGTCCATTGACGGGCACAGCCCATCATGGCAGGATGTAAGTTCTTGCACCAGGATGGGCTATGCCCATCATGTATTTAAACTGTCACTACGTGTAAACACGCAGAGACAGTTCCATGCTGACAGGAACGGCAAGAGGTGCGGGGACTCATGCCGTCGATCCCCCGCACCCGGAAGACTGCGATCGGTCAGTCAATCTGACTGACTGATCGGGCAGGAAATGCTGAAATATCAGCATCTCCTGCCTGGTCTGTGCCGGTGGCTGAGCTTCCTGCACTAACAGCCAGGAGCGGCGTCCGCACCCGCCCCTGGCTGCTAACCCCCTGATTGATGCGATTGGGCGCGATCTCAGCATTCAGGGGTTAGGCAGAGGGTCAGGAGCTCCCTCTGCCTTCAGATTGGCATCCCCGTGATGTAATCGCAGGACCAGATCTGTGCCATGATGACCCAGGGTAGTCATGACAACCCCCGGGGTCATCCAGCTATGGAAAGCCTCTGAGACCATGCTCACAGCATGGTCTCAGAAGCTTTCTAAATAGGGTACAATACATTGCAATGCTGGAGCATTGCAATATATTATACCTGCAAATCAAATTGAATAACTGAAAGTCCCATAAAGTGACAAGGTTAAAAAAAAAAACATTTATAAAAAATATGTAAAAAAATATTCAAAATTTTAAAAAATTGCTCTAATACACATTTTTATGTAAGAAAAATAAAATAAACAAAAAACATACACGTTTGGTATCGCCACGTCCGTAAAAATCTCATCTATAAAAGTATCACCCTAGTTAACTCTTTCAATTAACATCATAAAAAAAAACACAAAGTAGCAAATTATACTTGGAATATATGGAATAAAACGCGATCAAAAAATGAATGGTAATAAAAATAGTTTCACTGAAAGCGCCATCCTGTCCTGCCAAAAACAAGCCACCCTACAGCTCCATCAGCGAAAAAATAAAAAAGTTATAGCTCTCAGAATAAAGCAATGCAAAAATAATTATTTTTTCTATAAAAGTTTTTATTGCGTAAAACAAAAGACGCCAAAACATAAAAAAACTATGTAAATTGTCTATCGCTGTAATCGTACTGACCCGAAGAATAAAACTTCCTTATCCATTTTACCACACGCAGAACGAAAAAAAAAAAAAAATTCCTGAATTGCTGGTTTTTGTTTGTTCTGCCTCCACAAAAATTGGAATAGAAAGCGATCAAAAAACGTGATTTGCCCAAAAATGGTACCAATGAAAACTTCAGCTTGTCCCGCAAAAACCAAGACCTCACATGACTGTCAGCCAAAATATGGAAAAATTATAGCTCTCAAAATACGGCGATGCAAAACTTTCTTACAAAAATTTCTTACAAAAAATGCGTCTTTTATTCGGACTCCCATGACAGCACCACGAGAGAGGGGATCCAACCTTCAGGAACAGGAAACCTACAGATACAAAAAGGGTGGCCCTCTCCCACGCATCAGTTGATTTCCTGTTCCTGGAGGGACCGGATCCTACAGACTACAAGAATGTCCCAGACCCGGCTGGTTCGCTCAGGTACCTCGACCGGTGTGGAGATCCTAGAAGCACCACGGTGGTCCTAGATGATCTTCACGGCAGTGAGCGATCAGCAGGGAGCAGCGTCCCGGGGATTCACTGTCTCTGGGAAAAGCCAATGCCTAGGTAAGTATACCCTGGCCTCTCCATGGCTCAGATGGATGCGAGGGCCCTTGAGGGTCTCCTGGGGCGGCGGTACCTGGAGACACGTGCGGTCTCCTGTCCCCGTCGGGCGGCGCCATAACAGGGTGCCGGGAAGTGGTGGGGGGGATTGGGCCAGAGGCGGCTTAGGGTCTTGGACAATGGCGGAGCACGTGTGGCCCTCTCCCTGGCGCTCCTGATCCAGAAAACGCCATTACAGGAGCCGGGTGACATCAGGGGCAGAGCCGACGGTCGCTTCCAGGTCACAGGTGCCGGGTGCCATACTGCGCATGCGCAGACTCCAAAAGGATGGCGCCCGCCGTCCGGGGTGACGGGGGCCCTGTAAGCGGTGAATTGGAGCAGGGGAGGCTGGGAGGAAGAGGTGTGGCACAGATCTGCTGACCCTGGTATCGGGAAGGGAGATATATAAGGCCTTCAGGCAGGGGGACCCATGCTTCTGGCCCATTATTTTCATGATGGAAGAGGAGCAGCCGCAGCCATTGCAGCCGAGGAAGCTTCACAGCAACTCTCGGCGAAGAAATCCCAGGCGCTTCAAAAGATCCGGGACGCAAAGCGCAGCCAGTCAAGTCAGAATGGCTCTTTCAGTCGTCAGGCAGCAGCTTCAACCATAATATCGCTCCCTCGTATTCTGGTACCTATTTTCGGCAGTCACTGGTAAGTGATCTACGTGAATGTTCACCCAGTGATGTAGCCTCCCCCTTATGCTCCTATCTTTAGGGGAAGAAATGCGCAGATAAAGCAAGGCACAGGGAATGCGCCCTCTGTGGATGCCCCCTACCGGACTCCTGTCCGAAAAAGTTATGTCTCCCCTGTATCCAGCAGACGTTGAGGTCTCAGGAAGGGGGAGAAGGGAGTAGCATTAACATATAGAGGGTTAGATTGCCCATTTGTTTTTCCCTCAGGTGGCGGAAGAGATTTCCAACTTCACCCTGAATCTGAAGGACATCATCAGATCAGAAGTAAGGGATTCCTTAAAATCCCTAACTCAGGGTGAGAGTACTAGGTAGAAGGATTTTCTGGAGTCGGACTCATCAACGGACTGGAGGAGACAGGAGGAATCCCCTAAAACATCCTTGTCAGCTTCTTCATCTGAGGAGGACTCCAGCCATTTCTGTCTACCCCTAGACCGTGTAGACAAGCTAGTGAAAGCGGTTAGGGGTACGATAGGTATAGTAGAACCCAAACCAGAGCTGTCCATGCAGGACAATATGTTTAAGGGGTTAGAGCAGAAGAAACAAAGAGCCTTCCCCTTGAACGAGAAAATTCTGGGAACTAATCCTCCGCGAATGGAGGAAACCGGAGAAAAAGGCTCCCTACCTCCGGCCCTTAAGCAGAGATATCCCTTTGAGGAGCCAACCATAAACGTCTGGGATAAAGCTCCTAAATTGGATGCTGCGGTCACCAAGGCATCGAAAAAATCTTCCCTACCCTATGAAGATATGGGGGCCCTTAAGGAGCACCTAGATAGGAAAGCTGACGTCTTTCTTAAGGGAATTTGGGAGATAGCGGCCGGTTCACTAAGACCTGTAGTGGTATCCACATGCATGGCCAGATCAATGATGGTCTGGCTGGACCAGCTAGAGAGCCAACTAAAAGACGGAGTTCCCCGGGACACTATCCTAGCGGCCCTTCCAACAATTCAGGGAGCCGCAGCCTTTTTCTCGGATGCCTCGGTAGACTCGGTCAGAATGGCGGCCAGGTCAGCGAGCCTCTCTAATGTGGCCCGCAGAGCGCCATGGTTGAAATGCTGGCCAGGCAACATCCAGGCAAAATCTAAGCTCTGTGCCATACCTTGTGAAGGGGAATATCTCTTTGGGCCTGTCTTAGATGAGTTACTGGACAAAGCTGGAGATGAGAAAGAGATTCCCAAACCTAGCATCCTCCTTGTATCAGCGTTCTTTCAGTAGGAGAAGATTCAATCAAAGAAGAACGACAAGGGACCGTCCCAAATGGGAGTATAGAAAAAAGAGAGGTGCTGGGTTTATGTTTAGGCGTCCATCAGGGTAGGGGAAAAAAAACACCTCAATGACTAGCAATCCCCGTAGAGGGTAGACTGTCAGCTTTTCATTTATCCTGGTCCCAGATTTCCAACAGCAATTGGGTGAAAGGAGTAATATCATCAGGTCCGAGACTTGACTTCATTTCAGTCTCAGGGGATAAATTTAAAATGACTCCTGTACGCCCCTCTCAATTACATCAGATGGCCCTGGAAACAGAAATAATGGATCTATGCAGGGCCGGCTCCAGGT
>VIAB01027216.1:7018-23081 GCA_009801035.1 Oophaga pumilio
ACTTTACCTTGTAGGATGTCGGCTCAGGAAGCTGAATTGAAAGCGCTCGCTGAGGCGTGTATAATGGCAGAGAATTTATGGATAGTGCCAAGCATTTGGCATTTGCCATGATTATGGTCCCATATGGAAGAGCAGAAAGTTTATTGGTTCTTCTGGTAAGCCCATTAAAAATGCAGATGTGGTGGCTCAGCTCCTCAGAGCACTGGAGCTGCCTAAGAAAGTTGCTATAATAAAGGTGCAGACTCACACTAAGGAGCGCACTAAGGAGGCTGAAGGCAATAATCGTGCTGATGTTGCAGCAAAAGCTGCCGCTTTGTTTCCTCTCCCCTCAGGAACATACACTTTGCAAGTGTCTGGGGAGATGGACCTACAACTATTTCAGAGCCTGCAAGATCAGGCCTCTGCTCCGGAGAAAGAAGAATGGCAGAAGCACTCAGGTGCTAAAGAAGAGGATGGACTGTGGAGAGCGGACAGTAAGTACTGTTTGCCTAGGGCACTGTTCCCTATTATGTGCTCCGTCTCCCATGGGTTAACGCACCAGTCCAAGGACACAATGGTAAGTCAGGTAAAAACTAATTGGGCTGCCCCAGAATTCCATTATGCTGCTGCTAAATTCATATAGGGATGCGTAATCTGTATGCCTAGATGTGGAAAAAGCTGCACAACCTGACCATTGTACCTGTTTCAGCTACCTCACATTAATTTCATACAGCTTCCAAAGGTAGGCATCTATGAATCTGTGTTGGTATAAATTGGCTAGGTGACATTTTTTTTTTGTATAACTATTTATTTGATGCTCTAAATGTTGAATCAGCCTATATGAAACTGCTCATTGCTATTATTAATCAGCATTCCATAGTACAATATTATCTCACAGCCTCTCAAAGAAGTTTCTGTCAGGTGGTCAGACCTGTCTTCTGCCACTACATAGATCCTTCAGGACTAATGAGAGTTACCCCTGATATAGAACAAGCTGAAAATGATAAAGGAAGGGGTGCGAAAAGCTAATTCACTCAATGATTTACCCCTCCCTGAATGGCTCTCATGGTTAAAGGGAATCTGTCACCCTAAATTGGCGGGATATTTAAATGATGGCAGTCAGGTCAGATGGGCGGTGTTTTGGGTACTTGCCTTAACATGTTGTTCGCCGCTGTCTCCATTATTTCTGGGAATTGTAGTCGTTGCCCTCCATATAACGCGCCTGCGCATTGCAATCTGCGGGCAAAGCATACTGCGCGTGCGCAATTCAAGATTGCAATGCGTAGGTGCGTTATATGTAGGGCAACGACTACAATTCCCAGAAATAATGGAGACAGCGGCGAGCAACATGTTAAGGCAAGTACCCAAAACACCGCCCATCTGACCTGACTGCCATCATTTAAATATCCCGCCAATTTAGGGTGACAGATTCCCTTTAAATCTCTTTAACCTGTTCACAGGAATAGATGGATAGATATAGGGTATAATTCATTTAATTATTCCAGCAGTTTTAGTGAAATTGATCATTGCAGTAAAGATAAAGTTATTTGCTATGCTTAAAGAGAAAATTCTCAGTACTAATTGTAAATGTTTTCCAGGTAACCGTAAAAATAAGATCGATACTGATTCTGAAGTGCAGCAAACACACATGATGTCCACCTTCATAACTGTTCTCAACCGTGAATGTATTTTCTGCAACAAGAACACTTCAGTGGATCTGGCTGAATGCATGCACTGTGGAAAGCCCTTGGCTTGATACAAAACAAAGAAAGGACAAGGAAGAATTTGCAACTATAAAGACCTGATGTCTCCATTATAATTCTTGGATAATGATGCTAACAAATAAAGATATAATAAAGATATATAATAAATGTAACAATACTAATACATATATTACACATGATAATGTTATAATACATCAGAAACATATATATCCTCTCAATATTCATAATCATCAAAATAGTAAAGATAGATCTCTGACAGGGATAAGAATAGGGACAGGAGGCCTGGTAGACAGGTATAGCCTGAATGCTGAATGGATACACAGCAGTGCTGGTATCCCATGATATACGTACGAAAAGCCATGCATATGTGAAGTAGGGTTATCCTGCAGACCTCAGGGATAGGAAGGGATGATCTAGTAAGAAGTAGACAGATAATAAAAAGAGGGGAGTTGTTAAAGAAATGGTTAATTTCTATTCTCTAAAATAAAATAAATACTAGCAAATAGTTCTATCATGAAGTATGGTTATCGGTTATTATCTGTCTACAGCTCTTATTGTGGTCAAGTTCCTGTTTTCCCAGAATGTGAAGGACAAATTGTCAGAAAAACAATAAAAATATGTTTTTGGGTCCAAAATTGTGTAATAAGCCATAACCACCCATGGACACGACGCCAGTACTTTTTACTGGCCAAGGACAAATGATGAGAGCGTGAACTTTCAACACTGAAGAATATTTTTGAATATCCCAGAAAAGGAAATTTCCCCTTATATGGTCAAGAAATTAATCTTATGTTCGAGGAAGCACATGACAACTTATTGTGTAACTTATTGTGCAACTCCCTATTCTCTATGCCAATTATTATGTAACCTCATTTCCCTTTGATCTTGTACTATAAAAAGTCCCCCTTCAATCCATTAAAGGAGGAGATCTACTTGACACGAACTGTGTGTGTGTGTCTCTTTATTTCTCCCATAGATAGGTGCCTATCTAAATGCAATGCCTGAGGTTGGACTAAAAGGGAAAAATCCCTCTTCTCTATCAGGGGGAATCTATGGTATAAAAGAAGTCAAGGAACCTTTCATTATATGGAGGCCTGTCTTTTGTTTTTCCCCCCATACAAAGCAGGGAAACCCGTCCCCAAGTGAGCTCGACCACCGCGGCATCTCCCAAACACAGGTCGATCAAGCCTATCCCCTACCGACCCATCCAGTCCAGGGGACCCAGATCTTAAGGAAACATATGTGGGAGTATGTTTCCCAGCTCAATAGTTCCTCCAAACTATAAATTTCTTTAATTTTGTTAAGCCATTCTCTCGAACTCGGAGGGGTATCCTGTTTCCACTTTGAGGCGATTAAATGTTTTGCAGCCCCCAATAGCAGTGGGAGCAGGCCATGTTTTTTAGGTTTGAAATTCGCTGTAGGCAGCGATAATAGAACCTCTTGTGCAGTCAAGTCAAATTTTACCACTCCCATCGCTTTTAAGGTGTCATTGACATACCTCCAAAACAGTTTTAATATCTGACATGACCAAAAAATATGGGTTAGTGTACATCTCGAATTTCCACACCTCCAACACATTGGAGAGTCAGTTTAGCCCAAGTGAAAAAGTTTTTCGGGAGTGAAATACCATCTAGAAAGTATTTTGTACGCAGACTCTTATAACAAAATGCATCTTGAAAAGCCATGGGAGTAGGCGCAAATCTTATCTTTATCTTGTGGGGAAAGAGTGCTATTTAGTTCCATCTCCCAAGAGTGGAGAAATAGGGGGGACAAGGCATTTTTAGAATTTAACAAATTAACATATATTTTTGAGATTAATCTCGGAATTGGTGGTTTTATTCTCGTTAATAAATCGAGCCACATCCACTTGGGGGATGGAGTAGCTAGTTTTGAGATCAATTTCATATAATGGGTGATGTGTAATTGTTGAAGAAAATTAATTGGCCGTTTGATGGCTTCTGAAGGCCAAAAATTTACGCAGGGGGTTTTGTTATTAAGTAGATCAGAAATTGGTTTGTTCGGAAGGGCCGACCATAGATCATAGGGATCTGTGAAGTCTGGAATATATATGTAAGGAATCAAACTCAACTGTATTTTATCTAAGAAGGGCATACTGGTGGGTTGTTTGGGATCAGGAGCGCCTAATCAAAATTGAGGCAGTTAAAATCCCATTAAAGCTTATTTTTGAGGTAGGAAAATTCGTCCAGAGTAGTTTCTTTGCGTCCTGACCCATGAGTTGCAAATCGATGTTCATTCGTATATCCCAATCTACTAAGTGAGTGAGTTTTAACCATCTGGCTAGATGAATAGCGTGATAATAGGAATGCTGATCAGGTAAACCCAACCCTCCCTTTTGTCTGGGCATAATAAGGGTCCTGAAGGGTAGTCCAGCCTTTTTGAATCTCCAAACGAATTTCCCGAAGATTTGATTTAGATTTTTCAAAAAAAAAATTGGCAGGGAGATTGGAACCATATTCATGACAATAAAAATTTTAGGGAGGATGTATGATTTAATGACATTTACCCTACCTAAACAGGATAAAAATGGGAGGTCAAAATCTTTACGAAGATTCCTAATTTTTCCCAGGAGGGGGGCGAATTTGTGTTGGAAGGGGGAGCAGGGGTCATCTGTGATATAGATCCCCAGGTATTTAATTTTCTCTTTTGGCCATTTAAAAGGGGTGGTAGTTTTAGTAATTTAATTTCCTCTAGATCGCCTGAAACATTAAGTGCCTCTGACTTATCCAGATTAATTTTAAAGTTGGATAGTTCCCCAAACAACGAAAAGATCTCCATCAGCTTTGGGAAGGTGGTCCTCAGGCTAGATAGCATCAGCAAAAGGTTGTCCGCGAAAGCGGCAGCCTTCACTTCAAGTTTATTGATTTTGTTCCCTTTGATGTCGCTGTTTTGTCTAATAGTTTGTATCAAGGTCTCGATAATTAAAACAAATAAAGATGGGGAGAGAGGGCAGCCTTGTCTTGTGCCATTGCTAATCTTAAATGGCTCAGACAGGATTCCATTCACCCTAACCATGGCCGTTGGGAAGGCATATAATGATAAAATAGCATCAATGAAAGGGTCCGGGAAGGCAAAGTTCCGCAGAACACATGTCATAAATTGCCAGCTAATACGATCAAAGGCCTTCTCAGCGTCTGTAGACAGAACTGTGAGGGCCTGTTTTGTATGTTTACCATATGAGATGGTCTGCAAGACTCTAGTAGAGTTATCCTTACAGTCCCTTACAAACCCAGCCTGGTCAGGGTGGACTAGATCCGCTTATACAAGGTTGACTCGAGAGGCAAGAAGTTTTGCCCATAATTTGATATCTGCGTTCAGTAGAGAAATGGGTCGGTAATTACTGCATAAGGTGCTGTCTCTCCCCTCCTTAGGAATGATTGTGATATGTGCTTGTAAAGTTTGTGCTGGCAGGGTTGCTCCCCTTAAGAGGGAGTTAAATACCTCAATTAAACAAGGTACCAGGTTGTCTGCAAATTTTTTATAATAAATTATTGGAAAGCCATCCGGGCCCGGGGTCATTCCATTCGAAATTGTAGCTAAAATTTCTCGAACCTCCTTGACCGTGACTTCTCTCATAAGTAGGGTTTGGCCTTAAGGAGCAACCCTGGGTAGCGTGATCGAGGACAAGAAATTGTGGATTTTCTCTAGTGCATTGACAGGATCTTTCATGGAGTCTGGTTGTACTAGGTTATATAAGGAGTTGTAATAACTCTGGAAGGCATCCGCTATAGCTCTAGATTCAACCACCCTATTCCCATCACCCAAGCTGATCTGCTTAATAAAATATTTTTCTTTTTGTTTCTTTAACATCTGGGAAGTAAATTTTCTTCCTTTGTTCCCATCATATATATTTTCTGTTTACAGCGGGCAAACATCTTTGCCGTATTTATATTGAGCAGATCCTTGAGTTTGTAGCATAGGGAAGACAAATCCGTGAGAACCCCGTCAGACCCTCACTTTTTGTGTAACCTTTACATTGTGCTAATTTGATGTAGAAGAGAAGAGATTTCTCTATCTCATTCTCTTTTAACATGGGCGCCCAGTGCTATCAGCTCTCCCCGGAGCACCGCCTTATGTGTTTCCCAAATGATGGGGGTGGTACTTCCTTCTACAATATTTTCCCTGAAAAATCTAGTAAGAGCAACATTTAACTGAAGCACGTGGTTCGAGTTACCCAGCAAAGACTCATTCAACCTCCAAATTGGCAACGGCCGGGGAAGGGAGATTATTCGTAATTTCATAAAAATTGGGGCGTGGTGTTATGATTCGGTAGCTGAGGAGTGCAGGCAAAAAGGCAATACACCAGAGCAGTTGGAATCTATGAGATTGCAGTACCCTGACTAACCACCACAACTAGAGGCAGCCGTGGAGCGTTCCTACGTTGGTCCTAGACGCCTCGTCACAGCCTGAGAAACTAACTATACCTAAAGATAGAAATAGGAAAGCTATCTGCCCCGGAGCAGAACCCCAAAGATAATAGCAAGCCCCCAAACATGTAATGGCGGTTAGACAAGACGAAATACTGACACAGACAGAAAATAGTATGAGCAAACGTTGGGGCCCAAACTAACTAAATAGAAAAGGATAGGAAGGGTACTTACTGCAATCCCAGAAAACCCTGAAAGCACCAACTCTACTAATTTCAAAAACACCTGAGATCACACGACCTCTACCACCTAAATTAGCTCTCTGGTGTAACAAAATCAAAGCAGCAGCCACTGAAAAAACTGGAAAAAGCAAAAGTACAAACATCAGTGGCTGAACTAAACTGAGAGGGCAAAAGCCCCCTGAGGGGACCCAGAAGGCCCCCACAGAAGTGCAGGACAAAATGCAAAAATCAAGCACAGAAACAAAAAGAAGAAAATGTCTTATCTGTTAGCAGGAGATGCAGACACGACACAGCAGGCTACAAGGGAAACTGGAATCAAGGATTCAGACCAGAACATTGATCACCGGCAACCCTGATGGGAAGGTGACTCCCTTATATAAGACCAGTCAGTAACACCTGATTCCCAGTCCTCACAATCTTCACTGAACAGACCAGTACCGCTTGTAACCACCAGAGGGAGCCTCTGCTCAGAACTCATCTCAAGCCCATTTACAACAGCGTGGTCCGAAATGGTGATGGAGCCAATTGAAGTATCTGAGACCAGCGATATGGCTGAAGCCTGTACAAATAGGTAATCTAGCCTCTGGTACGAATTATGTGGGATAGAAAAGAATGAGTAGTCCTTCGTAGTGGGGTGGGAGATCCTCCAGGGATCAATCAGATTAAGTGAATTCAATTTCTTTAGTAGGCATCTCCTCTCCCTTAGCAGGATAGAGGACCTGCCATTAGATGCATCTAGATTCAGATATAATGTTGCATTTAGGTCACCCCCTAAAACCAAAATTCCTTCTTTAAAAATATCCAGCGTGTCCAAGGCTCTGGACAGTCATCGCACCTGTCCCTTATTTGGTACATATAAATTTCCAAATGTAATTAATGTATTGGCCAAGAAACCCTTTACGAAAATAAATCTACCCTCCGAGTCCGAGAGATAATCTTTTAAGGTGAAAGGTAACCCTTTCTTGAAGGCGATACTGACTCCTTTTGCGGCTGAAGTGGAGCAACTATTAAACCAGTTTGGGTATGGGGAAAAGGATGTGTTAGGAGCTCTACCTGCTTTAAAATGCATTTCCTGCAGGAAGAGTACCTGTGCCTTGTTCTTCCGTAATAGGGAGATAACCTGACTGCGCTTTGCTGGCACATTAATCCCTTTTACATTGAAGGAGGCCACGGTGATCGAGTCTCCCAAGCTTTGATCAGTCATACATGTAGCGTACATTAAGATCCGTCGTCGTAAGTGCATACCTGAGAAGAAACAACATCAGTGAAAACATAGAACTATTTACAAAAACTTTCTCATCTTTAGCAGGTGGGGGTTGCAAATACCCTAACATTAAAGATGAGACATAGCACACCCAAACAGTGATTACAGATAAATAGATCTATGAGCAATCTATGAGAAATCCCTCAGGAAGAGCGATACTAGTAAATGAAAGTGAAAATGGCCCCCAGAAAGATAAAACATCAACAGGGCCGAATCCCCCTAATTGTGGGGTTCTAGAACCCCACTAATCCCTCCTGGAGCAAGAGAGAAGAAGCAAAAAAAAATTGGGGGGAACAGCATAAAGGTCTTAACATTAGACTCAGGTGAAGAAAGTGCCTATCCACAAGGCACACTTATTCTCGAAAGCCTTCTAGCAACACAACACAAAAGGACAATGCCTTGAAGTCGATTCGCCTCAAAGTCACTCCCACAGGGCCAAGTGCAATATAAGTGACGTCAGGTTACATGCCGCTTGACAACAGACTTCTTGATTTTTGGCCAAGGCAGATTTCTTTTTGGTGGACCAATCTACAGGTTTAACCAGCTTTGGAATGTCCATTTCCAGAACTAGGGGCATCCAGGGCGGGACTGAGACAGGACTTAATTGTAATGGTTCCCAGGAGTTCTCCAGGACCTCTGGAGTACAAATCGTTATCTGACTACCATCTTTAGAGACACCAATACCAAACGGGAAAAGCCATTTGAAACGAATTCCTTTGGCGACCAGTGCATCTGTCAGCGGTTTCAGCATTCTCCTTTAAGCCAAGGTGGAGGGAGAAATATCTTGAAAAATTTGGAAGTTAGTTTTTCCATAAGTTAGGGGGGAGTGCTCTCTAGCCCCTTTTAAGATTGAGAAGTCTACAGATAATGTCCCCAGGAGGTTCAGAGGCCTTAGGTTTTGGTCTAATTGCTCTATGAACTCTTTCTATCACGATGGAGTCTGCTCTTTCCGGACCCAGAATTGCTGAGAAAATTTCCTTAGAGACTTTTTTTGAGGGATTCTGGGGCAAAAGACTCTGGTATACCCCTCAATCTTATATTTTTCCTCCTGCTCCTGTTTTCCTGATCCTCCACTGCTAGGAGGACTGTATTGAGATGCTGTTGTTGAGCTAATATATGATCTCCCATTGTATTGGAAGCATTAATCAGGTCCGCCTGGGAGTTTTCCAACTCTTCCACTCTGTGACCAATGTGTTTTATATCAGACCTTAGGGCCTCCATCTCTCTGACCAGAGGTTTCATACTTGTAGCTAAAAGTTTTTTCATAAAATTACGTGAGATGGGAGTCGGGTCATCCGTGGTTGATTCACATTCTGATTCCTCCTGACTCATATCCAAATTCTCAGCTAGAGCCGGCGGTCCAGTAGTCAGGTCCATTGACTTGTCTAGAGAACAAGTTGCCTCTGATTTTTTCATCAGAAATTTATCTAATTCCCCCTGAGGGGTCGATTTAAGATTTGAGGATAGATTCCTTGTTAAGCTTTTCGCCCGTTCTTTATTTGAACGTACCATCTTAAGTGCTGAATTATATGGGAGAGCTATGATCACTGCTTGGGCATTCAACAAAATTTAAGTAGGTTTCATTAGGAAATGTTCATCATATATAGACCAAGACAATTGTAGGGTCAGAATGAGCATGAACTGTTATGAGGTGACCAGCAGAAGGAGCTCCAGACTTAGTAATAAAAATACAATGTATGTCCACCAATAGAGTTGAGCTGGAAAATTTCTCAATCACTAATTTTCCTGGGTATTCCATTCCTTTTAATAAGAGCCCACAATGGACCAATCCCCCTATGCACAGACAGAGAGAAATGAGTTTGCAGCCTAGGGTCTCCTGTCTAGCAACTGGCTTGCAGTCCCTGGGGATGGTGATTCCTAATGAGCGCGGAGCGATCCCCCTGGCCTCAGGGCAACACCAGTCCCGGAAGCTCCGTAGCACCTGGGGCACCCCTGGTCCTCCAGAACCACTCCTCAGAGGCTCCACAGGATCCAGCCGCGTGAGCCCACAAAAGGCTCTGTCCCAGGCGCGGTAGCAGCGGCAGCAGTCCTCCTCAGCAGGCGTCGGGCGGGAAACACTTCCAGCAGGCCTCCCGACCTCTCATGGCTCCTGCAACCTCTCCTCTTCCCGATCACCAGAGAGGCCCAGCTTTCCCATCAGAACCCCATGCGCGCAAGTGGACCTCACCTCCGGTAAGCGCCGTCGGCAGTCCCAAGCCAATTTACCAGATCAGGGATTCAGGAGGAAGGTACGCTGGTAGTGTCCCGCGTAGGCCCCAGATCTCCACAGGGCATTCTCCGCTCCGAGGGAAGCGCTACACGCCCGGCCCAGAAATATGTCTTCACTGTGGGCTTCAGAGGGTCCTTAATGCCTTTTATAGACTGGTATGGGCACAGAAAGTGTGTTATAAGTCTGATTATTCGTGCACAGGAGAGGAGCACAGGGGAACACGTCTTGTTCCTTCAACAGTTGGCCACGCCCCCCTAAAAAGCTTTTTTTGAGGGAAAAATTTGATTTTTTATTTTCACGGCTCAACGTTATTAACGCATTCATGACCTAGCCTATTTTGACCTTAAAGACCTTGCCATTTTTTGCAATTCTGACCAGTGTCCCTTTATGAGGTAATAACTCAGGAACGCTTCAACGGATCCTAGCGATTCTGAGATTTTTCGTGATATATTGGGCTTCATGTTAGTGGTAGATTTAGGTCGATAATTTTTGCGTTTATTTGTGAAAAAAAAATGGAAATTTGGCGAAAATTTTGAAAATTTCGCAATTTTAAAATTTTGAATTTTTATTCTGTTAAACCAATGACACAAAATAGTTAATAAATAACATTTACCACATGTCTACTTTACATCAGCACAATTTTGTAAACAAAATTTTTTTTGTTAGGAAGTTATAAGGGTTAAAACTTGACCAGCGATTTCTCATTTTTACAACAAAATTTACAAAACCATATTTTTTAGGGACCACCTCACATTTGAAGTCACTTTGAGGGGTCTATATGGCAGAAAATACCAAAAAGTGACAACATTCTAAAAACTGCACCCCTCAAGCTACTCAAAACTAGATTCAAGAAGATTATTAACCCTTCAGGTGCTTCACAGGAATTAAAGCAACGTGGAAGGAAAAAATTGACATTTTAATTTTTCCAACAAAAATTTTCTTTTAGCATCAATTTTTTCATTTTTACATGGCAACAGGATAAAATGGATCCTAAAATTTGTTGGGAAATTTCTCCTGAGTACACCGATATCTCATATGTGGTTATAAACCACTGTTTGGGCGCACGGCAGAGCTCAGAAGGGAAGGAGCGCCATTTTGGAATGCAGACTTTATGGAATGCTCTGCGGGCGTCATGTTGCGTTTGCAGAGCCCGTGATGTGCCTAAACAGTAGAAACCCCTCAGAAACAGCTCAGAAGGGAAGGAGAACCAATTGACTTTTTGAACGGAAAATATGCTGGAATATTTAGCGGTTGCCATGTCGCATTTGGAGAGTCCCTGTGTGCCTAAACATTGGAGCTTCCCCACAAGTGACCACATTTTGAAAACTAGACACCCAAGGAGCTTATCTAGATGTGCAGTGAGCACTTTGAACCCCCAAGTGCTTCACAGAAGTTTATAAACGCAGAGCAGTGAAAATAAAATCATTTTTTTTCCTGTAAAATGATTTTTTAGCCCGTTATTTTTTATTTTCCCAAGGGTAACAGGATAAATTGGACCCCAAAAGTTGTTGATCAGTTTGTCCGGAGTACGCTGGTAGCACATATGTGGGGGTAACCACTGTTTGGGTGCACGGCAGGGCTCAGAAGGGAAGGAGCGCCATTTGACTTTTTAAATGGAAAATTAGCTCCAATCGTTAGCGGACACCATGTCGTGTTTGGAGAGCCCCTATGTGCCTAAACTTTGGAGCTCCCCCACAAATGACCCCATTTTGGAAACTAGACGCCCTAAGGAACTTATCTAGATGCATAGTGAGCACTTTGAACCCCCAGGTGCTTCAAAGAAGTTTAAAACGCAGAGCAGTGAAAATATAAAATAATTTTTTTCCCTCAAAAAATGATTTTTAGCCTCTTATTTTTTATTTTCACAATGGTTACAGGAGAAATTGGGCCCCAAAAGTTGTTGTCCAGTTTGTCCTGAGTATGCTGATACCCCATATGTGGGGGGGAACCACTGTTTGGGCACACGTCAGGGCTCGGATGGGATGTAGTGACGCTTTGAAATACCGACTTGATGGAATGGTCTGCGGGCATCTTGTTACGTTTGCAGAGCCCCTGATGTGCCTAAACAGTAGAAACCCCCCACAAGTGACCCCATTTTGGAAACTAGACCCCCCAAGGAACTTATCTAGATGTGTGGTGAGCACTTTGAACCCCCAAAGGCTTCACAGAAGTTTATAATGCCCGGGCATAAAAATAAAAATATCAGATTTTTTACAAAAACATGATCTTTTAGTCCCCAATTATTTATTTTCCCATAGGTAACAGGAGAAATTAGACCCTCAAAGTTGTTGTGCAATTTTTCCTGAGTACGCTGATACTCCATATGTTGGGGTAAACCACTGTTTGGGCACACGTCGGGGCTCGGAATGGAGGGAGCACTGTTTGACTTTTTGAACGCAAAATTGGCTGGAATAAATGGTCAATGTTGCGTTTGGAGACCCCTCATGTGCCTAAATAGTGGAAACCCCTCAATTCTAACTCCAACCCTCACCCCAACACACCCCCAACCACAACCCTAACCCCAACATACCCCTAACCCTAATCCCAAGCCTAACCATAACCCTAACCCCAACACACCCCTAACCCTAATCCCAACCCTAACTATAACCCTAAGCACAAGCCTAACCCTAATCCCAACCCTAACCCCAACACACCCCTAACCCTAACCACAAGACTAACCCTAATCCCAACCCTAACTCCAACCCTAACCATAATTCCAACCCTGACCCTAACTCCAACCCTAATTCTAACCTTAACAGTAATTTTAAACCTAATTCTATCCCTAATTCTAACCCTAACCCTAATTCTAACCCTAATGCTAACCCTAATTCTAACCCTAACCCTAATTCTAACCCTAATACTAACCCTAATTCTAACCCTAATCCTAATGCTAACCCTAATGGAAAAATAAAAAATATTTTCTTTATTTTATTATTTGTCCCTCTCTATGGGGGTGATAAAGGGGGAGTTTATTTACTTTTTTTTTATTTTGATCACTGTGAGAGTTTATCACAGTGATCAAAATAAATGAATGGAATCTGCCGGCTGGCGGGCACACTGCGCATGCGCCCTCCATTTTGCAAGATGGCGGCGCCCATGAAGTATCCCGGAGGGACTC
The DNA here is from genome assembly GCA_009801035.1 of Oophaga pumilio. NCBI lineage: Eukaryota > Metazoa > Chordata > Amphibia > Anura > Dendrobatidae > Oophaga > Oophaga pumilio. The sequence goes on from VIAB01027216.1 coordinate 19,961, forward strand.
CGGGACGGCCACTTGGACATCGCGGATACCGGGGGAGTTGAAGGGGGGAAATCAGAAGGCGGGGGGAGCGGAGGGAAGCAGATAGTGACAGCAGCAACAGAGCGCCGCCATCAACGGGTGGCGGCGGCCGATCGCCCCATCACTCGGTGTGAGGGGGTCGGATCTCGATCTCCAGCCATGGCCGATGCTATTGCAGCATCGACCATGGCTGGATTGTAATATTTCACCAAATTTCATTGGTGAAATATTACAAATCGCTCTGATTGGCTGTTTCACTTGTAACAGCCAATCAAAGCGATCGTAGCCACGGGGGGTTAGCCACCCCCCTGTGGTGAAGTACAAAGGGTCTTGTGCCTGCGGGTCAGGTGAAGTTTCAGTGACCCCGGTTACCCGACCCGCAGGAACGCGATCCTTCCATGATACAGCATATGCGTCACAGGTCGGATTGGCACCGACTTTTTTATGATGCATAAGCTGTGTCAAAGGTCGGGAAGGGGTTAACGTCTATGAAGCACCTGAGGGGTCTAGTTTCCAAACTGGTGTCACTTGTTGGGGTTTTCCACTATTTAGGAACATAAGTGGCTCTCCAAACGCGAAATGACGTCCGCTATTTATTCCTGTAAACTTTGCATTCAAAAAGTGAAATAGCGCTTCTTCCGTTCCGAGCCCTGCCATGTGCCCAAAAAGTAGATTTCCTCTCCATATTGGGTATAAGTGTACACAGGAGAAATTGCACAATAAAGTGCAAGGTGCACTTTCTACTGTTACCCTTATGAAAATGCAAAATTTAGAGCTAAAAACATTTTTGTGGGAAAAATGTGATTTTTTTTTATTTTCACTGGTCTATGTTATAAACTTCTGTGAAGCACCTGAGAGTTCAATATGTTCACCACTCATCTAGATCAGTTCACTGAGCGGTCTAGTTTCCAAAATGATGCCCCTTCCTTTTCCTGGAGAGGATCTACAAGGAAGAATGGCAGAGGATGCCCAAATCCAGGTGTGAAAAAATTGTTGCATCATTTCAAAGAAGACTCATGGCTGTATTAGCTCAAAAGGGTGCTTCTACTCAATACTGAGCAAAGGGTCTGAATACTTATGACCATGTGATATTTCAGTTTTTCTTTTTTTAATAAATTTGCAAAAATTTCTACATTCCTGTTTTTGTATCTGTCAAGATGGGGTGCAGAGTGTACATTAATGAGAAAAAAATGAACTTTTTTGCATTTACCAAATGGCTGCAATGAAACAAAGAATGAAAAATTTAAAGGGGTCTGAATACTTTCTGAACCCACTGTAAATCACGGCACAAGAGAATCCTAACAGCATTCAGTGAGCACTGTGAGAATTCAGAAGTCTGTAGTCACATAGAATGACTGCAGACTTATCACAAGCCTGGACAACCCCTTTAATGCTAACATAAATAAAAACATGAGAATTAGTCAGTTTCACAAATAATATTTACATCCAGGTACCTAATAGATGACGTCATCTCTGGAGTCATTCTTTGTTTCTTCATCTTGTCCAGACCCCATGATGAGCTTTCTCATCTACAGTCATCTCTGCAGACTTCCATCTTCTCCACTCTTCTTCAGCAAGTCTCCACATGATGTCCTTAAAAATAGAAGTGTCATTATAATGCTCCTGAATAAAAATATCTGCATATCTGCGGTACGCTGAGCTCCTGAATAAATAATTGCCCCAAACTATATTGTCTGCACAAACTATGACCCCACACTGTCCTTCTTATGGTACATGCTCTTCACACTGACCTCTCCTTTCCATCCTGGGACACCTTTTCACACTGTCCTCTCACACTGTGTCCTCCCCTATAGGGCTCAGTCTCTATACTGTACCCTTTCATCACACTCCCCCCTCCTTGCTATACTGTCCCCTCCTGGCTGTACCCTTACACTGTCCCCCTCATGCTATGCCCCCACTACTCAGTCTCTATTCTGTGCCCACTCACTTTTCTCCCCCCATACTATCGCCTCACACTATTCCCCTCCTTCCTATTAGAGTCTGCTCTCACATCTCCCCTGTTCACCATACTGTCTCATATACGGTGGGAAAAAAAAGTATTTAGTCAGAAACCAATTGTGCAAGTTGTCCCACTAAGAGAGGCCTGTAATTGACATCCTATGTACACCACAACAATGAGAGTCAAAATGAGAAAACAAATCCAGAAAATCACCTTCTTTGATTTGGCAAGATTTATTTTTTCAAATTTTGGTGGAAAATAAGTATTTGGTCATTAACAAAAGTTCATCTCAATATTTTGTTATATATCCTTTATTGACAATGACAGAGGTCAAATGTTTTCTGTAAGTCTACACAAGGTTGGCACACATTGTTGGTGGTTTGTTGGCCCATTCCTCCATGCAGATCTCCTCTAGAGCAGTGATGTTTTGGGCCTGTCGCTGGGCAACAAGGACTTTTAAATCCCTCCAAAGGTTTTCTATGGGGTTGAGATCTGGAGATTGGCTAGGCCACTCCAGGACCTTCATATGCTTCATACGAAGCCACTCCTTTGTTGTCCTGGTGGTGTGCTTGGAATCATTATTATGCTGAAAGCCCCATCCACGTTTCATCTTCAGTGACCTTGCTGATGGAAGGACTTTTGCACTCAAAATCTCACGATACATGGCCCCATTCATTCTTTCATGTACGTGGATCTGTCATTCTGGTCCCTTTGCAGAGAAACAGCCCCAAAGCATGATGGTGCCACCCCCATGCTTCACAGTAGGTATGGTGTTCTTTGGATGCAACTCAGCATTCTGTCTCCTCCAAGCATGATGAGTTTTGTTTCTACCAAACAGTTCTACTTTGGTTTCATCAGACCAAATGACATTCTCCCAATACTCTTCTGGATAATCTAAATGCTCTCTATCAAACTTCAGACGGGCCGGGACATGTACTGGCTTAAGCAGGGGGACACATCTGGCACTGCAGGATCTGAGTCCCTGGCCTTTGTTACGGTGGTCCCAGCTCTATGCAGCTCATTCACTAGGCCCCCTTGTGTGGTTCAGGGATTTATGCTCACCGTTCTCATGATCATTTTGACGCCACGGGGTGAGATCTTGCATGGAGCCCCGGATCGAGGGAGATTATCAGTGGTCTTGTA
>VIAB01027217.1:12091-22657 GCA_009801035.1 Oophaga pumilio
AAGTTGCACATTTTAGTATGGACTCAATAGTTCAGTGTCCCTGTCAATAGGTCAGTAAGGGAGTTGGGCAGCGTATTTTTAAGTTGACATATGCCCTTGGATGGCGGTCTTGATTTATTAAGACAACACAGCTGTTATCCCTCTGATATACTAATAAACAGGGTTACATGTATTTTTTGTGCATACATATGTAATTGTATTTTGTGGCTGAAGTGGTGGTTTCCTATGGAAAATATTGTCCCTCGATATATATCCTTGCACCAGTTTGTTAACTTTTTAAGAATTGTAATAAAGGTTATATTTTATTGATTAATATACCATTGTGTGGTACCATTCCTTTCATTGATTGGTTTCCATAAAAGTGCTAATATATTATGTTGTGGTATATGACCCTTGTAGGGTAAAATTTATGCAACTTTCGTTTTTGGGCAATTTCTAGTGATTATAAGATTAAGTTAATTTGGACAAGGAACAATAAAATTAACGTTATTCAAGTTGGCCCGTCATTAGATTGATAGTTCAGGTAGCATGAATTTCAACATGGTTGCACTATTGAAGCCAAGTACAGTTTACTCTGAGACTGTGACATTTTAGAGTAAAGATACTTTGAAAAGTATATCAGGGATTATAGAGTGATACATGACTTTTTCGATCCTCCATCGTCTTCTCCCTGCACCGTTGCAGTTACTTAACATGTTTCTCCCATATACACACATGGAGGATGACAATCACAGCCAGGCAGCTTAGAGGAACCAAGTTAGGACTAGTTTGGGGTAGTGACTCTCTTTGTAGCCTTTCTTTTTAATTTTTAACCCCCTTTTAACGACCATTGATACGCCTTTTAATGGCTGTCATTAAGTTTACTTATTCCTCAGCATCGTGTTTTAATTGCACTGAGGAATAAATGAATAGAGCCGCAGAGTGGCAGCGATTCCCACTGGTGTCTGCTGTATGTGACAGCGGACACCCTGCGGTATGAGACACGACCAGTTTTGCGTCCGTTTGGAGCCGATTAACCCCTTAAATACCGTTGTCAATTTTGACGATATTTAAGTTGTTACAAAGGGGTCACAAGACCCCCATAGTAACCAAAAAAAAACAAAAAATCCTATGTACCTCAAACTGGTACCAATAAAAACATGCAACTTGTCACACAAAAAATAAGCCCTCATACAGCTCTGTTCACCAAAAAATAAAAAGTTACAGCTCTCAGAATATGGTGACAAAAATTCCGACTTTTTATAAATAAGCTTTTTTATTGTGTGATAGCAGTGAAACTTAAAAAAAGTATATAAATCTGGTATCGCTGCAATAGAACCGGCCCAAAGAATAAATCCGCCTCATCACTTATACCGCACGGTGAACAGGTCCATTTAATCCTATTATTCATTGCAAATTTGGAGCTAAAACAACTTTTTCATGAAAAACATGAAAATTTTCAATATGACTACTTAATGTTATCAAATTTTGTGTAGTACCTGTGGGTTCAAAATGCTCATTGTAGCCTGGATAAATTCTTTGTGGGGTGTAGTTTACAAAATGCGGTCACCTGTGGTGGTTTTTCACTGTTTAGGCACATCAGGGGCTCTCTAAATGCAACATGACACCCGCAGACCACTCTAGCAAAGTCTGCGTTCCAAAAAGTCATTCCTTCCTTTCGAGCCCTGCCGTGCACCCAAACAGTGGTTTTCCTCCACATATAGTGTATCGGCATACTCAGAAGAAATTGCACAACAAATTTTTTGCTCCATTTTCTCCTGTTACCCTTGTGAAAATAAAAAATGTTGGCGTTATAAACTTCTGTAAAACACATTGAGGTTCCAGGTGCTCATGACACATCTAGATAAGTTCCCTAAGGGGTCAAGTTTCCAAAATGTGGTCACTTGTGAGGAAGTTCAACCGCTTAGACATATCAGGGGCTTTCCAAATGTGACATGGCATCCACTCTTGATTTCAGCCGATTTTGCATTCAAAAAGTCAAACGGTGCTCCTTCCTTTCTGAGCCCTGCCGTGCACCCAAACAGTGGATTTTTCCCACATTGGGGCTATCAACATACTCAGGGGAAATTGCACAACAAATTTTAGGGTCCATTTTCTCCTGTTACCCTTGTAAAAATAACAAATTTGGAGCTAAAGCTAAATTTTTGCTAAAAAAAAAGTTGAATGTTCATTTTTTCTTTCCACATTGTTTTAGCTCCTGTGAAGCACAAGGAAGGGTTAATAAACTTGTTGAATATGGTTTTGAGTACCTTGGGGGGGTGCAGTTTTGAGTATTTTCTGTCATGTTTAAATGTGAGGTGGTTCTTAAATAAATTGTTTTGTAAATTTTGTTGTAAAAATAAGAAATCGCTGGTCAACTTTTAACCCTTATAACGCCCTAACAAAAAAATAATGTTTCAAAAACTGTGCTTATGAAAAGTAGACATGTGGGAAATGTAATTTATTAACTATTTTGTCTGGCATAACTTTTTGATTTTAGGGCATAAGAATTAAAATTCAAAAATGGCAACACTTAAAATTTTCACCAAATTTCTGATATTTTCATAAATACACACAAGTCATATTGAAGAAATTTTAGCACTATCATGAAGTATAATACGTCTTGATAAAACAATCTCAGAATCAGTGGGATATGTTGAAGCGTTCCAGAGTTATAACATAAAATGACACTAGTCAGAATTCAAAAATGTGTCTTGGTCATTATGGTTAAAATAGGCTCGATCACTAAGGGGTTGGCCATCACTATCACTAGCCTTGCCTCAGATCATGTAATCACTGCTGCCTGGCCAGGATTGACATCCTCCATATATTCTCTGTTATGGTGGGACTGCTAATAAGTTGTGTGCAAGATTTCTAGCAGGTTTATTAATAGTTTCAGACCTAAAGTGGCTATCTTCAACAGGTAGGGAATCTAAAAGGTGCCCTTTACAATGTAAATACTGATTTATCAGAAATTTCTTTTCCATACAATCGATGTAAATACTTTTATGCCCAATAATGACAAAAGTATTCTAGGAGTGATAACTTCATTGGCTAATCAGAAAAAGTATACTTTTGCAAGCTTTATCATCTTTGGGCATAAAAGTATTTACATCGATTTTTCTGGCTAACATGGTACCACAATATAATTTGCTATTGTATATCTTTCATAGAATATAATTTTAAAGCCAAAGTTCAGTTCTGATTATTTTCAGAATATTGCATATCTTCATAGATGTAAATGCATCTGAAGCTCTATATATGCAGATCGCTATATAAATCAAAGCGGTATGATCCTAGGCTACCCTCAAGCCAGCATTAGTTAACTAAAATTGTATCATTTCTTTGTATGTATTGTGAATTTGTGACTCATGGTTCAGGCTTAAAAGAAGAAAACTTTTGATTGATATAAAATAAATAATCAAATTAATCAGAACAATATCTTATGCCTATACAGTTAAAAAACAAACAAACATAGTAGTGTTAAATTTACACTTCTGGGTCTTGATGCTAAGTCTATGGACTGCCCAAAGTGACATGACATTACACTATATAAGATGCTTCAATTAAATCTATGCATATAATGTATGTTTAAGATAACACATAAAACTATACTGGATAAATTCTATAACACCAAATCACAAGAAAGATGATAAAATCCCGAGGACAAAATAAGTGAATACAAAATCCCAAAACAGTATATACTGTAAGTTTATTACATGATTACTAAACATATGTAAGAATCAATAAAAACATCAAAAACAAAGGTGACTCGAGAAAAGGGAAAGCGGTAAATGCCTGAAATCAGTAGTGTCATTTCACAGATAGTAAATGCACATCAAGTAGATATATCTAAAACCGAACTTAGAAACAAAATGAACATATATCCTGCTGTAAGTAAAAAGCATTAGTGCGTATAAATAACATTGGTTACTTAGTAAACACCGTTTTTGATCAAAAAAAGCATAAAGGCCATCCTACCAGCAAGAAGGTCGACCCAGTGGGGATGGTCCCAACCTCTAGTATTAAAACCTTTCTATGTGTCAAAGTGACATCAATGTGAATAAGGGTCAGATAGGATTGGGGCCCAACTATGGACACCCAGCAATGGCAAGCTATATATTGTAAATGTAATGTCCAGCTCACTGAGTGCACTATTGCATTTTACTTACAGCAGGCTATATGTTCATTTTGTTTCTATTTTAGGTTTTGTCTGTTTAATTGCCAACTTATACTCCAGTTCTATTCATCCATATATTTTTATAGTGTAAGTGCAGCATCAAATAGTACAAAAATGCTATAGATATTCACCTATAAACAATGGTCACCTATCATCCTGCTACATCCCCATTGTTTATAAGTAAATACCCGCATTTTTATACTATCTGATGCTGCACTTTTGCTATATACTGTATATTTATGCACAATAGGATATTGAGTTTTCAGAATTGGTGAACAGGAACCTTTTCACTTGATATGCATTTGCTATGTATGAAATTACCCTAGGATTCTATCATCTTTCCTGGGGTATGATATTATATGTTTTGTGGATGTGTTATTTGCTATGGTCTGGCAAATTTTAGAGACATTATTGTATGTCCTGCTGGATAAATTGTAGACAAAAACCATACTTCCATACTTACTTTTTCTTTTTTATTAAAAAGAAAACTTTTCGAGAGGTACTGTATATGGAAATCTAGGGAGTAGGGGGTATCCAGTTATGTAAGTTTAAACTTTGTATAGTTCAATATGAGTGCAAATCAAATTAACCCCTTCACCTCTGAAGCCAGTTCTTGCCTTCTTGACCAGGTCAAATTTTACAATTTTGACCAGTTTCAGAATTTATGAGGTTGTAACTCTGGAACGCTTCAACGAATCCCACTGATTCTGAGGCTGTTTTTCGTGACACATTGTACTTCATGACAGAGGTAAAATTTGTTTGATATTAGAAATTTGTTGTGTTTATTTGAGAAAATATCAGAAATTTTACAATAATTGTGATCATTTAGCAATTTTCAAACTTTTAATTTGTATGCCCATAAACAAGAGAGTTATGACCCATAAAATAGTTAATAAATAACATTTCCCACATGTCTACTTTACATCAGCACCATTTTCAAAACATACTTTTTTGTTAGGAAGTTAGAAAGGTTAAAAGTTGATGATCAATTTCTAATTTTTTCCAACACATTTTGAAAACCAATGTTTTTAGGGACCACCTCACATTTGAAGTGACTTTAACCCCTTAACCCTCATGGGTGGTTTGCACGTTAATGACCAGGCCAATTTTTACATTTCTGACCACTGTCCCTTTATAAGGTAATAACTCTTTGCTTTCATGGATCCTGGTGATTCTGACTCGGTTTTCTCATGACAAATTGTACTTCATGATAGTGGTAAAATTTCTTTGATATGATTTTGCAATTTCTCAACTTTGAATTTTTATGCCCTTAAATCACAGAGATATGTCACACAAAATATTTAATATGTAACATTTCCCACATGTCTACTTTACATCAGCACAATTTTTGAACCAAATTTTTTTTTTTTCTTAGGAAGTTATAAGGGTCAAAAGTTGACCAGCGATTTCTCATTTTTACAACATCTTTTTATTTTTAGAGACCACATCACATTTGAAGTCACATTGAGGGATCTATATGATAGAAAAAAAACCAAAGTGAAACCATTCTAAAATCTGTACCCCTCAAGGTGCTCAAAACCACATTCAAGAAGTTTATTAACACTTCAGGTGCTTCACAAGAATTTTTGGAATGTTTAAAAAAAATTAACATTTAACTTTTTTTCACAAAAAATGTATTTCAGATCCAGTTTATTTTCTTTTACCAATGGTAACAGGAGAAATTAGACCCCAAAAGTTGTTGTGCAATTTGTCCTTAGTATGCTGATACCTCATATGTGGGGGTGAACCACTGTTTGTGCACATGGCAGAGCTCGGAAGGGGAGGAGCGCTGTTTGACTTTTCCATGCAAAATTGGCTGGAATTGAGATCGGACACCATGTCACGTTTGGAGAGCCCCTTATTTGCCTAAACAGTGGAAACCCCCCACAAGTGACACCATTTTGGAATCTAGACCCCCTAAGGAACTTATCTAGATGTGTGGTGAGCACTTCGAACCCCCAAGTGCATTACAAAAGTTTATAACATAAGGCCGTCAAAAATAAAAAATCAATTATTTCACAAAAATGATCTTTTCGCACCCAATTTTTCATTTTCACAAGGGTAACAGGAGAAATTGGACCCCAAAAGTTGTTTATCAATTTGTACTGAGTACAAAAATACCCTATATGTGGAGGTAAACAACTGTTTGTGCGCACAGCATAGCTCGGAAGGGAAGGAGCACCGTTTGACTTTTTCAACGCAGAATTGGCTGGAATTGAGATCGTATGCCATGTCGTGTTTGGAGAGCCCCTGATGTGCCTAAACAGTGGAAACCCACCAATTCAAACCCTAACCCCAACACACCCCTAACTCTAATCCAAGTCTTAACCATAACCCTAATCCCAAATCTAACTCTAATCCCGACCCTAAACTTAATCTAAACCCTAACCATAATCCAAACCCTAACCTTAATCCAAATCCTAACCTTAATCCAAACCCTAACTGTGCACACTGACCTCAGAGACTTCCTGATATGCACTGTGCATGACAGGAACTCTCTGAGCTCTAGTAACCCGGATTTCATTATGATGACATCGGGTTACCATGGGAGCGATCGGGACCCCTTATCATGCCGACAGTCCCTCTGCCTGCTCCAGAACGCTGCAATCATGTTTGATCGCAGTGTGCTGAGGCTTAAAGTTCCGGGAGCAGTCCATGACTGCTCCTGGCACTTAATGCCGGGTGTCAGCTGTGAGAATCAGCTGACATCTGGCGGCGATCAGTCGCACTTCCCCCGTGAGCGCGGCTGATCGCCCATGACATACTATCCTATCCATGGGCATTAAGTCCCAGGGCACATGGACGGGATAGTGCGTCCAATGTCAGAAAGGGGTTAAGGGCCCTATGTGACAGAAAACACAGAAAACACTCAAAAGTGACACCATTCTAAAAACTGCACCCCCACAATCTTTTCAAAACCACATCCAAGAAGTTTATAAACCTTTCAGATGGTTCACAGAAACTAAAGCAATATGGAAGGAAAAAATAAAAATTTTACTTTTTCCAGCACAAATTACAACACAGTTACTTTAGCCCCAAATTTTGCATTTTCACAATGCTATTGGTAGAAAATTCAAACTAAAATTTGTTGTGTAATTTCTCCAGAGCATGCCAATACCCCAAATGCGATAAAAAAAACCCTCTGTTTGGGTGCATAGTGGGGATCAGAATGGAAGGAGTGCAATTTGAATTTTGAATCGCAAAATTGTCTGGAATAGATAGTGGACGCCATGTCGCGTTTGCACCGCCCCTGATATGCCTGAACAGTGAAAACCCCCTAGAAATGACCCCATTTTAGAAACTAGATCCCTCAAGAAACTTATCTGGATGTGTGGTGAGCACCTTAAATAACCATGTGCTTCACAGAATTTTATAATGCTGAGGCGAGAAAATGAAAAATCAAAAAATTTTCTTTTAGCCCCAAATTTTGCATTTTCACAAGGGTAACAGGAGAAAATGCACCATGCAATTTATTGTGCAATTGTGCAATGGACTCTGATACCACATATGTGTTGAAAAACCACTGTTTGGGTGCATGGCATGGCTCAGCAGGGCAGAAGCGCCATTTGACTCTTGGAGCTCAAAATTGACTGAAATCATTAGTGGATGCCTTGTCACATTTGGAGTGCCCCTGATGTGCTAAAACAATGGAACCCCTCCATAAATGACCACATTTTATATACTACACTCCTCAAGAAACTTATCTAAATGTGTGATGAACACTGAAGCTCCAGGTGCTTCACAGAATTTTATACCGTTGAGCAGTGAAAATAAAAAAAATCACATTTTTATCACAAAAATGTGGTCTCAGCCCCAATTTTTTTATTTTCTCAAGGTTAACAGGAGAAATTGCACAATTAGTTGTACAATTTCTCCTGAGTATGCAGATAATGATATGTGGAGAAAAAACTACTTTTTGGGCGCATGGCAGCCTTTGGAAGAGAAGGAGCGCCATTTGAAGTTTTGACACCAAAATTGGCTGGAATTGCTAGCGGACACACCATGTCGTGTTTGGAGAGCCCCTGATGTGCCTAAACAGTGGAAACCCAACACAAGTGATGGCATTTTGGAAATTAGACCCCTCAAGAAATTTATCTGTATGTGTTATGAGCAGTTTGAACCCACAGGTGCTTCACAGAATTTTACAGCGTTGAACTGTGAAAATGAAAATAAAAAATAATTTATGGACACAATATTGGGTTTGCCTGGAATTTTTCATTTCACAAGGAACCCCTTTCCAACCAGGACATATGGATACTTCTAAGATCATGTCGTGGTTAAAGGAGTTGTCCTTTTCAGAAAAGTTTTCCCTATATGTGCAGTTAATTTAAAAAATACAAACTGTACTTTACTTACCTTCTCTAGATCTAGTACTGTGTCTCCAACTAACTATAATGAGAGTAACAATCACTGAGCTCAGCAGAGGAGACATTGTACTGGACCTGAGAAATGTAAGTAGTGAACATTTTGTTTTTTACAATATGCTGTGCATAGAAAGAAAAGTTTTGTGAAAGGGGACAGCCCCTTTTAGAAGCATCAATGTTTAGCTGCGTTTGGCAACAAGAATTTAGGACTCATGTTTGTTTTATCTAATCTGTTTATACAACAGTCTGGTTCTGCTTAATAAATATTTTGAGCTCTTTTATCCCTATCTCAACCACTTCAAAAGTATTAGTCAGGAGCCATGTTAATCATATAGGTGCACAAAACTGAAAAGAGCAGTGATCATGCACCAAAAATAGGAAAAATGTTAGATGGTAAAAATTGTAAAATCCTGGCAGGACACTGATAGAGACTGTTAAGCAAATTATGGCTAAGCCGAGGAGCACCTTTGACACCCGCACTGCAGCAGAAATAAAAATGGGGTTCTATGGCTGCAAACAAAGGGTGCAGGACAGTATACGGGACTATGCTCTTAACCTTCAAGAGGCACTGTGGGCCGTAAGGTCAATTGACCCAGACAGTGTGCAGGATAGAGATAGATTGTTAAAGGAACAATTTATTGAGGGACTCCTGTCCAACACCCACAGGACACAGCTGCGCATCATGGCCCTACAAAACTCTGACCTGAACTTTGCAGAATTTAAAGATAGGGCTATCCGGGTGTTGCATGAACCAAATGTCAGCTGCCCAGTGCCCCCTTGGCGCCCAGCAATTACATATCACCAAGAAGCAGCATCTTTTCCTCAGGTCCCCATTGAGGCCGACGCACTGACCCTGGATAATCATCAATCTGCAGGACTACGTCTTCAGGTCCAGTAGCTGACCAAAATTGTGGCTGCACTAGCCAAAACCGTGCAGTCCATGCAAGTGCCCCCGAAGGAGAAGATCTAGTTGGCTTCCAGTCCAGATCACGTCCCGTGGCAACGGTGGAAGAGGATCCCACCGACCAGAGGGAGAGACAATGAACGCTATGACCAGAACGGACAACCCATTTGCCGCCGCTGCAGCAAAGCGGGGCACATCGCAAGATTCTGCAATTTAAATGAGCAATGCCTGAGGAAGAGGGCCAATCCCGAGGAGTAGGATGACCAGGCCTACAAAGCTGGAGAGCTAAGTGGATCGCCGGTCAGGGCAGTGGGAGACTCGGTACCGGGCCGGTGTCTTAACGGGATGTGTCATGGCAGCAGTGACCCGGTCCGTGGCCCTGGGCGTCCAATAAAAGGGGGGATATTTACAGGGAATGATAGAGTTTGTTTTGAAGTGTTCATGATGACACCTGTGGTTTCTGGTCAGAGGTGACCAGCGCTGCGGTGCAGATCCTCTGAGACTGATGACGTGATGCAGCAGAGTTGGAATAGCTTCCCACAGGTGAAGTTTGTTGTCTCAGGGCAGGGAGATGTTGTAGAACGAGTAATGGTGCTGGGAGATGTAGCAGAGTGGAGTGTGTGCCGCGGGACGAACTTGAGAGGACACAGTCAAATGCAGTTTCCAAAGCTTTGCTCACAATTCAGATGCATGCAGTACAAGTGCCCACTTGGTGCCACGTCCTCCAGGCGATGGGCTCAGCAAACTCCCAGGTAGATTGGGAAACACCTTTCCAGGACTCCTATCTATGTGTTCCTTTCACTGGCCGTCTCACTGTGCTGATTCCCACTCCTGCGTCCTTTCCAGCACACCACAAACAGTGTCCCAGATCGGCTGCTGCGAATCCTGTTGGATAATGTCTTCTCTGCGTTTCCTTGATTCTATATGTCTGTCTGGAGAAGATGAATGTGGTTGTTGTCTGTGACCCCTAAAGTTGCCACAGTAGTCAGCTTGCTAGCTGAGTCTTAAAGTTCTCCACTAGGCTAGGGGCTGAGTCCCTTCTGCGACCTGGTCCCTCCACAATTGGAACGGGCCCCACGGATGGATCGCTCACTATCCGTGTGTTATGATTCGGTAGCTGAGGAGTGCAGGCAAAAAGG
>VIAB01027221.1:10010-22568 GCA_009801035.1 Oophaga pumilio
TAGGCGTCATGGGTCGTATTGGCACAGGTTTTCATGATGCCTACATAGGCGTTATAGGTCGGGAAGGGGTTAATGGGCCCAGATGTAGGTGCCGAGGTATGGCTATTCTGTGGTGTTGTGCAATTTGGGGTGTCACAGTGCTCCTATCGGGTTTCTGGCGCTCCAGACCCGTTCCCAGGATACATCTAGAGATAGGTAGGAAGAAGGCAGATCAAACCTTGGTATGAACAGTTCAAACGGGTTACTGGATTACAGATCAATGAGTCACAGCTTCTCCAGCATTTAGCTGCAACACTGGATTTCCAAACAGGTTCCGGCCGGATGGCAACGAGACTAACGCTCTGACAAGGAAAATCTGCGCTAAAAATGAGCCAAAATTGTCTTTGTGGTGTATTTTTGCCATCGCGTTAACACGTGTGTTAACGCATGTGGCTGCGTTGGTCTGCCTGCATTTGCAATAGAGTTCTATGGCACAACGAACGCTTCCGTACACTGTGCGTTCGCTGTACCGGACCCGAAAACGTGATAGTCCGCATTGGAAGGTGCATCACAAACTAACAGACCATTGCAAACGCATGCCGATTTTGACATGCGTTAGGATCCGTTACACTAATGGAAGTCTATGAGTGCGTTAACATGTCCGTTACATTGAGTTAGTGATGCTTACAAACGGATCCGTTAAATGGATTGCCCTAACGCAATGTGAACCTAGCCTAACAGAGGTTTGGGCTTGCTGTGATGGGCTCTGTAGCTTTAGGGTCTTTAGGATTATGCCCTCGGTCTCTTGGACTATCTACTATAGCGGACAAAACAATGAATTCCACTCGCTAGTGTCCAGACCTGTCTGGGTTCTGAATTTATACTCTCTGCATAAGGCAGAAACATTCCTTTATATTTCTTCTGTTGTCATCTCTTGGTTCTCAGGACTCTGAAAAGACTGTCTGGTGTGGTAAGCAATCCTAGCATACCTTGTATCCTACTCCTCACCTCTATTCGGGTCAGTTCCTCTCCAACTGCCTACTCTTCTTAGTCACCATAGTAACCAGACTACACCATGTTCCAAATTATTATGCAATGGTTTTAAGTGTCATAGCGTTTTTGGGTTTTTTTGTAAATGAAACCCATTGATGGTACTGTGCCTCAGGGTTCTTTGGCTCACTGAAATCAATCTCAGATACCGGTGATAATTAGTTTGCCATGTGAGCCCAATAAAAGGAAAACTGGATGTTCCACACTATTAAGCAGGCTAGAGTTTTAAAGTAACATGGGAAAGATAAAGGATATCTCTGCTACTGAAAAGCATCAAATAGTGCAATGCCTTGGTCAAAGGATGAAAACATTAGGTATTTCCCGAAAACTTAAGCGTGATCATCGTACTGTTAAGAGATTTGTGGCTGACTCTGAGCACTGACGTGTTTGTGCTGATAAAGACAGAATGAGGAAGGTTTCTGCCAGGCAAGTTCATCGGATTAAGAGAGTAGCTGCTAAAAAGCAATTACAAACCAGCAAACAGATATTTGAAGCTGCTGGTGCCTCTGGAGTCCCTCGAACCTCAAGGTGTAGGATCCTTCAAAGGCTTGCTGTGAAGCATAAACCTACTATTCGGCCACCCCTAAACAGTGCTCACAAGAAGAAATGGTTGCAGTGGGCCCAGACATACATGAAGACTAATTTTCAAACAGTCTTGTTACTGATGAGTGTTGAGCAACACTGGATGGTCCAGATGGATGGAGTAGTGGAAGGATGGTGGATGGCCACCATGTCCCAACAAGGCTGCGACGTCAGCAAGGAGGTGGAGGAGTTATGTTTTGAGTTTTTATTCATTTTGGAGATTATACTGTTATCATTGGGAGGTTTCTTCAATAAAATTCGATGTATATAACGGGTGATGACTTTTATTAGAATGACTGTCATTTGCGCCGACGACTTAGGAAAATCAGAGAAAAATATCATTTGCATAATAATTTGGAACATGGTGTATAGAGGATGTTGATCAGACATCCTCCAATACAGTCCCTTGCTGACTGTTATACCGTCCCATTCTGGTCTCCATTGGTATTACAGAGCAACAACTTACATTTAATATGACAGTATGACACGAGGCAATACATCAACGTATGAATTATTCCACAGGCTCCTATGAATGCAGAAACATTTGTAATGTCCTCTTTTGGATTATTACAACTACAATACCACATTAAATAGTATACTCTGATTCTCCTATAAAACTCAGTCTGGGCCCGTGAATAAGCTTCATAGGAAACCAAGATGGCAGTTAGAGGAGCCTTCAACAGGCCACTGGCTGCCTTGACAATGTATCGATTTTCCCACGATTGACGTCATTGTGTCATTTAATGTCGCTGCCAGTGCTTGACAGCGGCTTTTAAATGTTCACACATTAGTGATCAAAGCAAGCTCCGGCTGCTGCAATTATTGTCAAAGTCCGTTCCATACACCCACTATGACTACATGACTTTTACATTGCATGGTCACAAAACGTTGAAAAAAAATAATTTTTCAGCTCTAAAATATATATGAAACTAAGCACAGGGCCAATCAAAGCAGTAGATACCGGGGCCGTGATAGCAGAGCTTTCAATTAAAACTGTTGGAGTTAGTTTTCTCCAGACAGTGTGTCCTCGTCCAAGCTCTAAGGCTGTGTGCACACGTCACAGATTTGTTGTGGATCCGCAGCGGATTTTACGCACGGAATCGCTGCAGATCCGCAAGTGTTTTACAGTACAATGTTAAGCAATGGAGAAAAAAAATTGTGCACATGCTGCAGAAAATTCCACACGGAATCCGCACCAGTTTATTTTCCACAGCATGTCAATTCTTTGTGCGGATTGCGCTACGTTTCTACACCCATTTCATTATAGAAAACCACAGAGGTAAAAACGCAGGAAAATCCGCATTAAATCCGCACAAAAAAGAGCGGATTTTTATCTGCGGATTCTGCCAAGAGATGCAGAATCCGCTCAGGAAATTCCTGAGCCCAATCTGCAACCCTTAAGCTATGTGCACAAGTTGCGGATTGGGCTAAGGAATTTCCTGAGCGAATTCTGCATTTTTTGTGCGGATTTTGCGCAGATTTAATGCGGTTTTAATGCGGATTTTGCTGCGTTTTTAGCCCTGCGGTTTCTATAATGAAATGGGTGTAGAAACGCTGTGGAATCCGCACAAAGAATGGACATGCTGCAGAAAATAAACCACTGCAGATTCCATGCAGAATTTTGCGCTGCATGTGCACAGCAATTTTTTTGCACCATTGCTTAACATTGTACTGTAAAACACTTGCGGATCTGCAGCGATTCCGCGCAGAAAATCCGCAGCAGATCCGCAATGTGTGCACACAGCCTAAAACTGTCTTTTACATTCAAGACTTTCTCCTGGGGCAGTACCCTCTTAGCTAGCCTCTGAAACGGTCGGAGGAAGTGTGGTCTGGACAATGTGGTCCTTTCCTCGGTGCTCTAAACACCATATTTGCATAAAGAATTATTTCTCTAAAATTACCCAGCGTATTTTTTAAGCTAAACATATGACTCCTGTTAACACAAAGTAAATCAGAGATGCACTGAATTTATTAAAGAGGCTCCTTTAAACTAAACAGGCACTTTTGACGAAACTGAAAGAATACCTAGAAAGAATTACCAGTCTGTGCTGCCTTTTTTATTTAACCTCTTAACGCTATGGCCTTTTTTGTTTGTTTCCGCTGCTTCTTATAAAAACCATAACTATTTTATATTTTCGTCAATATAGCCATATGAGGGATTTTTTTTTTTTGCAAGACAAGTTGTACTTTCGAATGGCACCATTGATTTTACCATAAAATGTACTGGAAACCAAGAAAAAATTCTAAATGCGGTGAAATTGCAAAAAAAGTGCAATTCCACAACTATTTGTTTTTTTTTTTATTTACCATATTCACTATATGGTAAAACTGACTTGGAAATCTAACTCTCCAGGTCAATAGGAGTACGCAATATCAAACACATATAGTTTATTTTTTAAGTGGTAAAATAAAATTCCAAAATTTGTATGAAAAAAAAGTTTTTGCATTTGTAGCCATTTTCCGAGCCCTGTATTGCTTCCATTTTCAGGATCTACAGTTGGGTGAGGGCTTAATTTTTTGAGCCCTGAGATTACATTTTTATGAATACCATTTTGTGGTAGATACAATGTTTTTTCTCTAATTGCAGTTTATTGCAATGTTGCGACTGACAAAAAAAAAGTAATTCTGGCTTTTAGATTTTTTTCATCATTACGCTGTTTACCAATCTGATTAATTTCTTATATATTGATAGATCGTACATTTCTGAACTCAGCAATACAAAATATGTTAATAAAGACACTGAGTCATCAGAATGAACACATAAACCTCCAAAAATGGATTTAAACACCAAAACCCGAGAAATAAGGTCTTAGAAACAAGAAAAGGAACATATGCTATAAATGTATTAAAACAATTTTTTAATATTTATTCTGAATCTATGTCATTAAAATCAGGTTTAAAATCAAGCATGGATCTTCCAAAAGTAGCAAACTAATGCAATAAAATGCAAATGAACTATGTAAAAATCATAGAATATGATTTTCTGGTTGTAATTTTTAGTTTCTGTCTCTCACACTCTTACAGGTGTAATGTACTTACAATAAAAATTACAGACCTCTACAATCTTTGTAGGTGGGAAAACTTGCAAAATCGTTAGTGTATCAAATACGGTACTTATTTTCCCAACTGTAAGTATGGCTAATGCACATGTCAATGCCAATAAAGTGGTAAGTTGTTCATTGCAAAACTATATAAATAAATAAAATAATGTGCAAATGCCTCTATACTAAAATGTTCCGCTTTCTAAATGGTGTGGTGATCATTAGATCACATGCAGCGAGTACTATGATCTTATTAACAGTGCATGGTCATTCTAAGGTGCCAGGTAAGCAGTGTACTCATAATAAAGTGCATGGCCTTTCAAAGGTATCAAATGATTGCACTTACTGCTTGTAAGGTAATGCGTCTGCATGTTATTAGAGCTAGCACCCGGACGACGCCGTTTCACCTAAGCTTTTTACAAGGGGCTTTTAAACCTGATTTAAATAACATGGATTCAGAATAAAACATTAAAAAATCATTTTCATACTTTTATAGCATAAGCCCCTTTTCTTGTTCCTGAGACCTTATTTCTCGGGTAGTGTTGTTTTATACCAAACATGTGTATTTTTTTAAACTGTTTTATTTTCAATTAGAAAAAATGGTGACAATTTGAACTTGTTTTTTATTTTTTTTTACTATTTTTGAAAACAACCCTTTTTACTGAATTTAATATTATCTTTATGAGACTTGAAGTTGTGCTTGTCTGATTGCTTGTGCCATACATAGCAGGGCTTCAGTATAGCAGAAATCACAATCTCCTATGAATGCCAGCCACAAGCTGGCATTCACAAGAGTATCGTAATGAAAGTCACAGGGTTCTTTGGCAGACCCCTTGTCATGTATAGTGTACAGTTCCTATAGCGTCTTGTGCTTGGGTGCGAGGAAAACACAGGAGACATAGGTTGAAATGAAATGACTTGTATTACTTCATACAAGCATGCTGAAAAGTTCACACAGTTTGCAGGAACAGCGACAG
This sequence comes from Oophaga pumilio, assembly GCA_009801035.1. Lineage (NCBI taxonomy): Eukaryota > Metazoa > Chordata > Amphibia > Anura > Dendrobatidae > Oophaga > Oophaga pumilio. Next base: position 15,640 of record VIAB01027221.1, read on the forward strand.
GAGACACAGCAGGCCAGAGTAACTTCAAGCACTACAATAAATCTCCAAAGCAGGTTCAGGATCTCTTCTCTGTACCGTAATTCTTCTGCAAACATGGATTCACCAAACAGCAGGTTTCCAGAGTCCAAAAGTGTTCCAAGGTTCCTCAGTAAGGAATAGCTGGAGTACAAGTCCAAGGTTTAAAGGAGTAAGGTCACAGACTGACTGAGGCTTGATTCAGGAGCACTGATTGTTCAGCTGAGGCTGCTTAAGAAGCAAGAGGGAAGAATCAGGGCGGGAACATGAAAACTGGAAACTCCATATTAACTGAGGGCAAGAGCTGCAGAAAGACAGAAAGCAAAATGGCCGACGGAAAAGTGAGTTTCAAGGAACATGTCAACAGAGACAAAGAACCTTACACCCCTGCTGTCAAGACAATCTATTGGCACCTCACGATTATGTGACAGTACGCCAATGGGTGGCTGGAATGTTAAATCCTGCTGTCACATTGATAGCAGGATTTCATTAACTAACAGCCACAGGTGGAGCTCCGATTCACTAACGGCTGTTAACCCCTTTACCCTGGAAGGTGGTGTGTATGTTAATGACCAGGCCAATTTTTACAATTCTGACCACCGTCACTTTATGAGGTTATAACTCTGGAACGCTTCAACACATCCCGGTAATTCTGATAGTTTTTTCGTGACATATTGTACTTCATGATAGTGTTAAAATTTCTTCGGTATGAACTGCATTTATTTGTGAAAAAAGGTCATTTGGTGAAAATTTTGAACATTTTTACAACTTTGAATTTTTATGCCAATAAATCACAGATATATGTCATACAAAACAGTTGATAAGTAACATTTACATGTTACTTTACATCAGCACAATTTTGGAACCAAAATTTATTTTTTTGGTAGCAAGTTATAAGGTTAAAATTTGAACAGCGATTCTTCATTTTTCCAACAAAATTTACAAACCCATTTTTTTTAGGGACCACATCACATTTGAAGTCTCTTTGAGGAGTCTATGATAGAAGATACCCAAAAGTGACACCATTCTAAAAACTGTAACCCCTAAAGGTGCTCAAAACCACATTCAAGAAGTTTTTTCTTTACCCTTCAGATGCTACACAGGAATTTTTGGAATGTGGAAAAAAAATGAACATTTAACTTGTTTTCACAAAAAAATTACTTCAGATCCCAATTTTTTTTGTTTTGACAAGGGTAACAGGAAAAATGGACCCCAAAATGTGTTGTGTAATTTGTCCTGAGCATGCCGTTACCCCATATGAGAAAGAAAACCACTGCTTTGGCGATCGGCAGAGCTCAGAAGGGAAGGAGCGCTATTTGACTTTTTGAATGCAAAATTTGCAGGAACAATTGGAGGAGAGCCTCTGATGTGCCTAAACTGTGAAAATCCTTCACAAATGACACCATTTTGGAAACTAGTCCCCTCAGAGAACTGCTCTAGATATGTGGTGAGCAGATTGAACCCTCAGGTACTTCACAGAAGTTTATAATGTTGAGCCACGAAAATAAAAAAAATAAAAAAATCACATTTTCCCCACAAATATTTTTAGCCCAAAATATTGCATTTTCATAAAGGTAACAGGAGAAATTGCACCATCCAATTTGTCGTGCAATTTCTCCTTATACCCAACATGAGGGAGAAAACTACTGTTTGGGCACACAACAGAGCTCGGAAGGGAAGGAGCGTCATTTGACTTTTTGAATCTAATATTTCCTGGAATCATTAGCGAACATCATGTCCCATTTGGAGAGCCCCTGATGTGCCTAAACAGTGGAAAACCCCAACAAGTGACCTCATTTTGGAAACTAGACCCCTCAAGGAATGTACTTAGAGGCATGGTCAGCACCTTGAACTCCCAGTTTTCAAGTTTTCAAATAACAGAGGAATGAACTATAAAGGCATTGCTGGACTTGTCTTTGAGAAGGCTGCATGCGCATATAAATAGTTTGGGGTGTGAAATTCTGCTGCCGAAATTCCATTAAGAAAATAATGGTCTGTCACAGAATGATAATGAATGTATATTACAAAAATTATCAAATATATTAATTGCCCCTAACACCACAATAAAGGCCTCGCCATTGTAGCAAAAGTCAGGTCTTAAAGGGGTGTTCCTGTACCTAAAATGTTCTTTATAAATATACAATGATATGTAAAAGATTGGGCACCTCTGGTCAAAATTACTGTTATTGTGAACAGTTAAGCAAGTTGAAAATTAACCCCTTAGTGACAGAGCCAATTTGCAGCTTAATGACCAGGCCAATTTTTACAATTCTGACCACTGTCACTTTATGAGGTAAGATTTTAAGAATGTTTTTTCGTGACATAATGTACTTCATGTTAGTGGTAAAATTTCTTCGATATGACTTGCGTTTATTTATGAAAAAAACGGAAATATGGGGAAAAATTTTAAAATTTTGCAATTTTCAGACTTAATTTTTATGCACTTAAATCAGAGAGATATGTCACACAAAATACTTAATAAATAACATTTTCCACATGTCTACTTTACATAAGCACAATTTTGGAAAGAAAATTTTTTTGTTAGGAAGTTATAAGGCTTAAAAGTTGACCAGCAATTTCTAATTTTTACAACAAAATTTACAAGGGACCACATCACATTTAAAGTCACATTGAGGGGTGTACATGACAGAAAATACCCAAAAAATACCCAAAAGTGACCACTGTTTGGGCGCATGGCACAGCTTGGAAGGGAAGGAGCACAGTTTGACTTATCCAATGCAAAATTGGCTGGAATTGAGATTGGACGCCATGTCGCGTTTGGAGAGACCCTGATGTGCCTATACGGTGGAAACCCCCCACAAGTGACCCCATTTTGGAAACTAGACCCCCCAAGGAGCTTATCTAGATGTGTTGTGAGCACTTTGAACCCCCAAGTACTTCATAGAAGTTTATAACACAAAAAATAATTTTTCTCCATAAAAATGATTTTTTTTACACCAATTTTTTATTTTTCTAAGGGTAACAGGAGAAGTTAAGACTCCCAAAGTTGTGCAATTTGTCCTGAGTACGCTGATACCCCATATGTGGGGGTAAACCACTGTTTGGGCGCACGGCAGAGCTCAGAAGGGAGGGAGCACCATTTTACTTTTTGAACGCAAAATTGGCTGGAATCAATGGTGGCGCCATGTCGCTTTTGGAGACCCCTTGAAGTACATAAACAGTGGAAACCCCCCAATTCTAACTCCAACAGTAACCCCAACACACCCCTAATCATAAACCTAATCACAACCCTAACCATAACCCTAACCCCAACACACCCCTAACCCTAATCCCAACCTAAACCCTAAAACTTTAGCCCAACTCACTTTTTTTTTTTTTACTGAACTTCCTGTGACATTTCGTTTAAGAGGAGTCTCAAATGGAACGTCTCAGGAGGCTGGGGCTACACTCACTTCCCTGCAGCTACTTATTACAGATTTTTGCATCTCATCACTGCCCTCTTAAAAGGTCCTGGATCCATGGTGATAGAAGCTGCGGGAGAGGTGAGCTTAATGCCGGCAATCTAACTAGATTTCCGACACCACATCTTCTATGAAAGAAGACGTCTTCAGAAACAGGGGGAGAGAGAAGAAAAAATCATGCCCACATATGCGGGAACACCAGAATTTTATATAAAAAAGTATTGTGCTTTATTAACAAATATCAGACAAAAACACACTAATGAGTAAAAACATTAAAAACAGATAGAGAAACCTATATTAGTCATGCCTTAATATAGAAGCAACGACAACCCACACAAGGTTCCCCCAAAGCGTGAAGCAAATACAATATGGCCCCAAACACTTGCCTAACCCAACATGAAAATCATTATCTAATGCAACAAAAAGATATTCACAGTACCATATGGACCAGGAAGCTGTATTACAGTGCATGAGCATAATAGCTCAGACACAAAACACAAAAACAACCCACCGAGAAATGGCTTGTTCCTCAAAGTGATATAAATCACATAAAATATGAAAGAGGGATGAAAGTTACCAAACCCTTTCCTTAAGTTAAGTGCAGCTCAGACCAAAATATATAAGAAACCAAACGCCCTGAATAGAGCCATGAATGCTGAGAAGGAAAGGAATGTGGGCTAGGCACCCACGCGTATCGCCACGCAAACCGTGGATTCCTCAGGGAAGAGTAGAATACTGTGTCTCACATTTGTGAGGTACAGTTAGGTCCATATATATTTGGACAGAGACAACATTTATTTAATTTTGGTTCTAGACAGTACCACAATGAATTGTTAACAAAACAATTCAGATGCAGTTGAAGTTCAGACTTTCAGCTTTCATTTGAGGGTATCCACATTAAAATTGGATGAAGGGTTTAGGAGTTTCAGCTCCTTAACATGTGCCACCCTGTTTTTAAAGGGACCAAAAGTAATTGGACAATTGACTCCAAGGTTATTTCATGGACAGGTGTGGGCAATCCCTTTGTTATGTCATTCTCAATTAAGCATATAAAAAGGCTGGAGTTGATTTGAGGTGTTGTATTTGCATTTGGAAGGTTTTCCTGTGAAGGAAACATGCGGTCCCAGGACCTGTCCATGCAGGTGAAACAAGCTATCCTTAAGCTGCAAAAACAGAAAAAACCCATCCGAGAAATTGCTACAACATTAGGAGTGGCAAAATCTACAGTTTGGTACATCCTGAGAAAGAAAGAAAGCACTGGTGAACTCATCAATGCAAAAAGACCTGGGCGCCCACGGAAGACAACAGTGGTGGATGATCGCAGAATACTCTCCATGGTAAAGAGAAACCCCTTCACAACAGCTAACCAAGTGCAAAACACTCTTCAGGAGGTAGGAGTATCAATATCCAAATCTACCATAAAGAGAAGACTGCATGAAAGTAAATACAGAGGGTTCACTGCACGGTGCAAGCCACTCATAAGCATCAGGAATAAAAAGGCTAGGCTGGACTTTGCTAAAAAACATCTAAAAAAGCCAACACAGTTCTGGAAGAATATTCTTTGGACAGATTAAACCAAGATCAACCTCTACCAGAATGATGGAAAGAGAAAAGTATGGCGAAGGCGTGGTACACCTCATGATCCAAAGCATACCACATCATCTGTAAAACACGGCGGAGGCAGTGTGATGGCTTGGGCATGCATGGCTGCCAGTGGCACTGGGTCACTAGTGTTTATTGATGATGTGACACAGGACAGAAACAGCCGAATGATTTCTGAGGTATTCAGAGCCATACTGTGTGCTCAGATCCAGCCAAACTGATTGGTCGTTGTTTCATACTACAGATGGACAATGACCCAAAACATAAAGCCAAAGCAACCCAGGAGTTTATTAAAGCAAAGAAGTGGAATATTCTTGAATGGCCAAGTCAGTCACCTGATCTCAACCCAATTGAGCATGCATTTCACTTGTTAAAGACTAAACTGTAGACAGAAAGGCCCACAAACAAACAGCAACTGAAAACCACCTCAGTGAAGGCCTGGCAGAGCATCAAAAAGGAGGAAACACAGCGTCTGGTGATGTCCATGAGTTCAAGATTTCAGGCAATCATTGCCAACAAAGGGTTTTCAACCAATTACTAGAAATGAACATTTTATTTACAATTATTTAATCTGTCCAATTACTTTTGGTCCCTTTAAAAACAGGGTGGCACATGTTAAGGAGCTGAAACTCCTAAACCATTCATCTAGTTTTAATGTGGATACCCTCAAATGAAAGCTGAAAGTCTGAACTTCAACTGCATCTGAATTGTTTTGTTTACAATTCATTGTGGTAATGTCTAGAACCAAAATTAAATAAATGTTGTCTCTGTCCAAATATATATGGACCTAACTGTATATATACAAATTCAACAAGTTAATTAGTCAGTCACCTGTAAGCAAGAGAACGGTAATGGAGCGGTGAGGTGAAGCATGGTGGCGGCCATCTTGTCCATGTCCAAACAAAAGTCACTGTCAAAGTCAATTGAAGTCCATACTGCGCATGCGTGAAACTACATCAGTCACGCACGTGCAGCTGAACTGCAAAATCTGGCCAGTATTGCGCAAGCGCTGCAAACCGTTCTCGTGCACGCGCGCTGATACCAGGCTGACAAATCATGTATCTATAAGAAAAATGGAAGACGTCTTCAGGGGGCGGTGATGGAAGCAGTGTGCACCCCACAGCTTCTAGCACTGCCCTCAAATTAAGTCATCAGGAGGCAGTGCTGGTGTCACATATTGCACTGCTTCCATTACCAGCTCCTTCTGGGGACCGGCCTAGCACAAGTAAGATACTTAGTCCCTGCCCTTTTCAAAATATTTTTCTTTGAAACACCACAGCGTCTCAGTAACACACAGTTGCAATAATTCAGACAGCCCCTGATTCATGCTGCCCATAGTTCGAGCAGCATGAATCAAATGACTATTTCCCTAAAAGCAGACGATGGAATATCACCAATTTAGAGTCTGAAACAGCATTTGTTAAAAATCAAATCCAGAATTAAATTCGGCAAGGTGAATTATAAGTTCTTCATTTGCATTTTCCATACCCTCTCAATCCACTTCTTGCTTTAGTGCAAAAAAACTGCACAAAAATAAAACAGTGATGCCAACTGCAAAGCCAACAGAAGTAAATCCTGAAAAGTGTATGTGACATACTATATCATTTAGATAACTATTTCACTTTATCTGCTCTTCTAAGTTAAAGTAGAAGTTTTGTGTCTAGTAAATAACAAGAAAGAGTGGTTACATTCTAAACAAATTCCGTGTTAAATTTCTAACCTTTATTCATTATAGCTTTAGGTCGCTTTTTAATAAATATACAGGTGCATCTCAAAAAATTAGAATATCATCAAAAAGTTGATTTATTTCTGTTCTTCAATGCAAAAAGTGAAACTCCTATGTTATATATATTATACAGAGTGATCTATTTCAAGTGTTTATTTCTGTTA
>VIAB01027221.1:25696-37706 GCA_009801035.1 Oophaga pumilio
CTGTGGCTGAGCTCCACAGATGCAGTAGAGAGCTGGGAGAAAGTATATTTCATGTATTTATACTTCAATAGGATGCGAAAATAAAAGTCTCTCTCTCTTCCAAATACTTTCATAAGCTTATATATAATAGTTATATAGGAAATAAAATATTATGCTTCTCAAGTGACTAAATCATATAATTCCAAAATCTAAGCCTTCCGGATTTACCCAACTGTGATTTCCCTTCTGTCACAATGGAAATTAACTGATTAGCTGGCACGCCGCCCCATAAGTTCAGTTCATGAACTGCAAAGAAAAAGCAATGCTGAGCACAACTCAAAAACTGTAAAAATCATAAATCCATCACTATTATGTGCTCTGAAATGAAAAGAAAGCTTGAAAAGTCACCATACCATAGAAAAGCTCTAACCTAGCCATACATTAGAGATTTGGATAGGTGATTTTCACTATTTTCGTCTGCATGGATTTTCATAACACTAATGTGTAACAGATGCCAACTGATGGAAGATATTTCTTAAAAAGTTGATCTACCGTGTCAGATTTTTTTCTTAGACCTTGTTGGCTGCTGTTCATAAAGAGATCATATCTAGGCCATAGATCATAGTAAATCATTGTGACAAGCTGTTCAAATACATTTTGCAGTATGGTGGGGGGCATTATCCTGCTGAAAGAGTCCATTACCAATAGTGGATGCAGTTGCCATGAAGGGATATTTTGGTCTGTTAACGTTTAGGTAGATGGAATGTACCGTAAGATTCACATGCATACAAGGACACATGGTATCCGAGGAGAACATTACCCAGGGTATCAGACAGCCATTGTGCATACATACTGCATGCTAGCGCTAATTCTTCCTGAGGTAAGCGATGTACAGGTACCTAACCTTCCACAGGCAAATAAAAGGTGATTTTTGGATGGTGATCAGTGATAACTTGGTACAAACCCCTTAAGTGGTCACATATAGCTGGCACATTGCTCAGGACCCCTCTATCTTCCAGAGATGAGACTAAGTGTAAGGCCGGGGTCACACTTGTGAGTGCAATGTGAGAAACTCGCGAAAGTCTCTCGCCTCAATACCCGGCACTGCCGCTGGCACTCGGGACCAGGGTGTGCGGGAGCATGTATTTCTATGCAGCTGAACGCTCCAGTCCTAGTGCTGGCAGCAGTGCCGGGTATTGAGGCGAGTTTCTCGCATTGCACTCGCAAGTGTGACCCCGGCCAAAGGCTATGTTCAAACGTTGCCTTTTTTCAGAGATTTTTTAATGCAAATTATCAGCTGTGTTTTACAGTACCAGCAAAGTCTATGAGATTTCAGAAATCTCATGCACACACCTTGCTTTTTTTGTCCTCAGTATGGCGTGCAAATCTTTGGGTTTTGCAGAATGCAGCATGTCACTTCTTTCAGCATATTTCACCCATGGAAAGCAATGGGTGGTGCAAAACATACTGAAAAAACGCAGCTGTCAGTTGGTAGAATAAGATTTTTTTTATGCACTAAATTTTATCAGCACACACAAGAGACCATTTATAACTTCGGCACTATGCACTTTATTGCATTCGGATAGTAGCAGTGTTCTCAGATTTTGTACAATGGTATATATAGGGTAGATTACTCTTCACTGCATTAATGGCTCACTCAGCCCATAATAGCCTTATCCTTGTAGTTTTTTGCCAAAATCACCTTATAAATCATTGATGGACCAGATGTAACCCAACTACATTTGTGTATTTTATCCTGCGGCATTCTTTTGAGCTGAATAAATATATATTTAGTATATAGTACATACACACACAATACATATACGGTTCTCCCCGGCAGTGCAGAGAATAAATACTGCCTATATACACACCATGACCAAAGCCATTAGAGACTAAAGGTACTGCCACACTAAACGCTCCCGCTAACGATCTCGTTAGCGGCGCATACTAATGAGATCGCTAGCGGGATCGTTTTAATATCGCTAAATGTGTGCCACATTTAGCGATATAGCTAACGACGCTATCGCCGTTAGCGATCTTCTTAGCGATTTAGCGGTACAAAAGTACCGCTAAATCGCTAAGAAAAGGTGCCACACTAGCTATAATACTCACCCAGCGGGAGCGCCAGCGACGAGAATAGGGTCCGGATCGTTTCCGGCGACGAGCGAGATCCCAGCAGGGGCCTCGTCGCCGGAAGCTGCCACACACAGCAACATCGCTAACGGGATCGCTAAATAGTGACGTTTTTTAGCGATCCCGTTAGCGATATTGCTTAGTGTGGCAGTACCTTAATTCTCTAAAAAGAAGCCCGCCAGGCTAGAATTTTGGTACTTTTTATGTCCTCATAGCTTTTACTACTCCAGTACTTTTCGTGTTTCATGTCAGTGTAGCAGAGGGGCCATGATGAGCAGACTGCCAGTTCTCGGCCACCACAGGGGAGACGCCATGGAGGAGGGTGTAGAGATTGCAGTCGGTGTGGATACAGCCAGCTCCTGCACAATGGTAGGATGTGGGGAGTTTCCGCAGCCTGGCTTTTCTAGTAAAGCATGTGTCTGCTGCTTCTACCACATCCCACCTGGAAATGCCCCTCACCTACTACTGAGGTACTGTGTAACCTGCCCTGAAGCTATGGCGGCTGGCGGGATGGTAACCCGAGGGCTGTGAGGACCGCAGTTATGTGCCAGGTAGCTGCTGCCAGCTGTATGGGGGGCACCTGTGGGCTGAGGTGGGCTCTCGGGTAACAACCTATGAGAGGTTCTTCTGGGTGAGTTTCCCGCCTTTTGCCGGTGGTTGTGCACCTGGTGCACAGGTGAGGGGCACAGTCTCCCCTCAGCACAGGCTTACCTGTATCCCCGGCCGCGCAGTGCACAGCACCGCCATAGTCCACAGCGTAGCGGTGAGCAGAGTGCAGCTCTCCATGCTTGTTCTCCAGCAGTGGTCACTCTCCGGTGACGCTTAGTGCTCTGCCATTACATGCCTGTCACCTCGCCTGCCCCGCACCACATTAGTCCCCACAAGTCCTCGTAGTGTCACGTCTCCCCCGGACCGGCCGTCTGCAGGAGCCTGACTGTGCCGCTGCACGGAGAGCGCCCTGCCTCCTGTCACTTCCTTGTCTGACGCCCCCTCATTATCCGCTCCCAGATGTGTTCCCTGCCCCGTCCCCGCCTGGAGAGGAGAACTATGTCCAGATGTGGGCGGCATGCATCTGTGTCCAGCGTCTGTATGTGCACACCCTGGCTGTATACAGAGCTGTGGGGCACCTGCAGACACATACCCATTAAAGGGAATCTGTCACCCCATTTTTCGTATATAAGCTGCAGCCACCGCCATCAGGGGCTTATCTACAGCATTTTATAATGCTGTAGATAAGCCCCCGATGTCACCTGAAAGAGAAGAAAAACAGTGGGGGGGGCGGTCCAATGCGGTCCGGTCCGATGGGTGTCGCGGTCCGGGTCTGGCACCTCCCATCTTCTAGTGATGACGTCCTCTTCCTTGCTTCTGTCGCGCTCCTCCGCAGGCGTACTGATCTGCCCTGTTGAGGGCAGAGCAAAGCACTGCAGTGCGCAGGGAAAGGTCAGAGAAGTCTAGCGCCTGCGCACTGCAGTACTCTGCTCTGTCCTCAGCAGGGCAGATCAGTACGCCTGCGCAGGAGCGCGACAGAAGCAAGGAAGAGGACGTCATCACTAGAAGATAGGAGGTGCCAGACCCAGACCTGCGACACCCATCAGACCCGGACCCCCCCGGGTGAGTATAATATAACTCGTTTTTCTTGTCTTTCAGGTTACATCGGGGGCTTATCTACAGCATTACAGAATGCTGTAGATAAGCCCCTGATGGCGGTGGCTGCAGCTCATATACGAAAAATGGGGTGACAGGTTCCCTTTAACATGGCAACATTGTAGTATTAGCCAGTAGCCACCCTTCATTCACATAATATTGATGGATAAGGAAACCTTACTGGCAAACAAGGTCCCACACCACAGCATCAACCCTACCCCTCAGCCAGACCTGTCTGCCCACCCTCTGATTGGCCTGGCTGCCCACTGTTTGATTGGACTGGCTGCCCACTGTTTGATTGGACTGGCTGCCCATTGTATTTTTGGCCTGGCTGCCCACTGTATGTTTGGCCTGGCTGCCCACTGTATATTTGGCCTGGCTGCCCACTGTATGTTTGGCTTGGCTGCCCATTGTGTTTTTGGCCTGGCTGCCCACTGTATGTTTGGCCTGGCTGCCCATTGTATTTTTGGCCTGGCTGCCCACTGTTAGGCTTGCCATACCATTGTGCAACCAGCCAAACACTCAGGTGGCTGGTGATCACTCACCTAATCTTTGTGATTTTTGCTTATTGTTCATATGGGACTGCCTTACATCTTGTGCCCCCATCAATGAGTCACCATCAAAACTTATGGCATATTAACATGGCCAAATGCCATCACTAACAGAACAACTATCAAAATTGTAAAAAAAATAAAAATATCTGAGAGGGTGGGAAATGTCTCTTTATGTAAGACCTACCTGCATTAGGAGTCTGATGCTACTGCAAACACTGTGCATTGCCCTACCCATACAGTACTGCTCAAAATAGTTAGGACACACCTGTTCATGCAATGGTTTTCTTTCTTATAGAAATGTGCATATTGTAGATTCAGAGAAAAGGCAGCAAACCCACGACGCAACACACATTGAAACGGTTAAATATATACAAAAAGGTAATAATCAATGTTGAGTATCCTCATGGAATCATAAACCTATAAACATGAAACACAACCATATATAAGAAATTCAAATTTTATTGATTCAATCATAAAAATAATGGACAAATAAAAAAGGAAATAAAACAAACAAGATAAAATGCACAAGAGGTGGTTTTTACCATGATTCAAAAATATTTAATTACAGAATATACAAATATAGAAGGTCTACTAAACAGCCAGTGTAGGTGAATGTTAGATTAAATATTGATGTGCAGATAAACCACTAAAATTATACAATCATTCTAAAATGGCTGTGAAGTAACAAGAAAAAATATCAGAACTCCAATACTCAATAAGATAAAACAGGACTGGCAAAAATATATGTTAAGTATAGTGACATAATTATTTTAAGAGAAAAATGTTTATGATGGCAACAATATTAAATTACATAAATATTACAAAAAAATCACATGATAAAGATAATAAAGAGCTGGATGCCTCAAAAGTGCCAAGTGCCCAAACATATTAAAGAGTCTAACATGTTACAAATTAATCAGAGTAAATCAAAGCAAATGACTGTATGGAAAAAAGAAGGCTGATAAGGTACACTGACCTCACACTCACTGCGTGTGCTCAACGCGTGTTTCAGATTGAAACAGCTGATGTTCACTTATAATTAATACCATGCATGGTGACCACGCGTCCTATCCGACGAAGGAGACGTGTTTCCATGGAGTTCGGCATCTCCGGCAGAAATGACATGCGCACATTTTCCACCTTTGAGTGCAAGTAGTAGAAGTAAATCCCACTCAAACTCAAGCATACCCAGTGGAAGTGACATATGTACGCGTTCAATATTAGAGTGCAGATAACGGAAACGCGTGTTTATCTTAGGAACAATAGGAGATGTGTCACTTTATATAACATAATTGATGCGGACTGCTGATACATTTTTTTTTAAAAAAAGCATGAAAGTGTATCATGTGAAAGGTGTAAAAAAAGACTGTGCCCATAGATGGATGGAAAATAATAAAAGATAAAAAGAAAGAAAACATAAAATAGTAATCTATGTACAGTGGGTATGGAAAGTATTCAGACTTCTTTAAATTTTTCACTCTTTGTTTCATTGCAGCCATTTGGTAAATTCAAAAAACTTCATTTTTTTCTCATTAATGTTCATTCTGCACCCCATCTGCACTGAAAAAAAAGACATGTAGAAATGTTTGCAAATGTATTAAAAAAGAAAAACTGAAATATCACTTGGTCATAAGTACTCAGACCCTTTGCTCAGTATTGAGTAGAAGCACCATTTTGAGCTAGTACAGCCATGAGTCTTCTTGGGAATGATGCAACAAGTTTTTCACACCTGAATTTGGGGATCCTCTGCCATTCTTCCTTGCAGATCCTCTCCAGTTCCGTCAGGTTGGATGGTGAACGTTGGTGGACAGCCATTTTCAGGTCTCTCCAGAGATGCTCAATTGGGTCTAGGTCAGGGCTCTGGTTGGGTCAGTCAAGAATGGTCACAGAGTTGTTCTGAAGCCACTCCTTTGTTATTTTAGCTGTGTGCTTAGGGTCATTGTATTGTTGAAAGGTGAACCTTCGGCCAAGTCTGAGGTCCAGAGCACTCTGGAAGAGGTTTTCATCTGTACTTGGCTGCATTCATGTTTCCTTCATTTGTAACCAGTCGTCTTGTCCCTGCAGCTGAAAAACACCCCCATAGCATGATGCTGCCACCAACATGTTTCACTGTTGGGATTGTATTGGGCAGGTGTTGAGCAGTGCCTGGTTTTCCCCACACATACCGCTTATAATTATCACCAAAAAGTTCTATCTTCGTCTCATCAGACCAGAGAATCTTATTTCTCATATTCTGGGAGTCCTTCATGTGGTTTTTTTTAACAAACTCTATGAGGGCTTTCATATGTCTGGCACTGAGGAGAGGCTTCCGTCGGGCCAATCCGCCATAAAGGCCCGACTGGTGGAGGGCTGCAGTGATAGTTGACTTTGTGGAATTGTCTCCCATCCCCCTACTGCATCTGTGGAGCTCAGCCACAGTGATCTTGGGGTTCTTCTTTACATCTCTCACCAAGGCTCTTCTCCCATGATTGCTCACTTTGGCTGGATGGCCTGATCTAGGAGGACTTCTGATGGTCCCAAACTTCTTCTATTTAAGGATTATGGAGGCCACAGTGCTCTTAAGAACCTTGAGTACTGCAGAAATTCTTTTGTAACCTTGGCCAGATGTGTGCCTTGCCACAATTCTGTCTATGAGCTCCTTGGCCAGTTCCTTTGTCCTCATGATTCTCATTTGGTCTGACATGCACTGTGAGCTATGAGGTCTTAAAAAGACAGGTGTGTGCCTTTACAAATCAAGTCCTATCAGTTTAATTAAACACAGCTGGACTCCAATAAAGGAGTAGAACCATCTCAAGGAGGAAATGGACAGCATGTGACTTAAATATGAGTGTCTGAGTAAAGGATCTGAATACTTATGACCATGTGATATTTCAGTTTTTATTTTTTAATAAATTTGCAAATATTTCTACATTTCTGTTTTTTTTTCAGTTAAGATGGGGTGCAGAGTGTACATTAATGAGAAAAAAATGAACTTTTTTGCATTTACCAAATGGCTGCAATGAAATTGAGTGAAAAATTTAAAGGGGTCTGAATACTTTCTGCACCCACTGTATGTATTGTGTTGCACATTCACTTATCTACCATGGAAGGGTGAAAAATATATAAAATATGTTGTTGACATAAAACAATTCATAATATGGATAAAATTCATCAGCAGGAAAAACGGGGGAAGGGATGTAAAAAATAAATATATAAATTCAATGAAAAATATGTGTAGTGTGAACGGTGCATATGTATATAAATAAAAAAGAAGGGTGAGGGAGAAAAGAAAAAAAGGGGTGAAAATGGAGAAAAGAGTGTGATAAATAGGTGATAAAATGTTTTAAAAGATTATAAAATTAGTATGAATATCACATCAAGTAGGTTAACTATGGGGGGGAATACATACTGAATAATAAATACAAATTAAATAAAATAATGAAAGTTGAATAGAAAGTGCAGATAGAAGAATTCCACATGTACGACTGGTCTTTAGGATTCTGCAATTCTGAATGAAGGTAAGTACTGTAATCCCCAAAGGTGAACTAACTTAACCCCTTTCTGTCATTGGACGTACTATCCCGTCCATGTGACCTGGGACTTAATTCCCAAGGACGGTATAGTACGTCATGGCATTTAATGCGACATCGCGACTTAAGTCGTGGTGATCGCATTAAAATTCCGATGCCATCTTACCTCAGGAAGGATGGTGTCGGCATCCCGGGGTCTGTCCCCGCCCACCCGGCCTCCCGATCGCTGTGATTGGCTGTTGAATTCTGAACAGCCAATCACAGCCTTTCTCATTGTTTCAGCCAATCAGCCAATCAGAATGAGGTCCCAGGCTAGGATCGAGTACCGAAGTACTCGATCCTTGGCCGGTGCCTGGCAACGCCAGGCTCCCGCGAAAACTCCTCAGATTGGTGCGATCGACGATCACATAGATCGCGCCAATCGCAGGGCACTGCCGTGGTGTTACCGCGCTGTTCCCTGCCGGATCGGTGCTGTAATAGCACCGATCCTGAAGACAGATCATTAGGACAGGCATAGCAGGGCCTGCAGGAGCTGATTGGCGCGATCGATGTCATCGTCGATCGCGCCAATCACAGGGCACAGCCACGGTGTGACCGCTCTGTGCCCTGCTGGTGACCTGGCTGTGACCTGCCTAGGATCGGAGCTGTCGGCTCCGATCCTAGGGATGTTGCCATAGTAACCAGGAAAGCTCTGATTGGTGGGATCGATGTTATGATCGATCCCACCAATGACAGGTCACAGCAGCGGTATGACCGCTCTGTGACCTGTCTCACCTGGCTCTTACATGTGTGTGACTGCTCTGCAGGGGTCTTCACACTTGCTGAGGATTCCTGCAGAGCGATCACACTGCCAGATCTCCTGTGCTGGGACTTGTGGTGCCACAGCAGCCTGTGACACCACAATTCCTGCTGAAGAAAGAAGACAGAAGAAAGAAAGAAGAGAGACTACAACCGTAAGTGTTGATACCTGATCCCTGCCCGATCTCTCTTCATCCACCCCAATCCCCTATTCCCTCTCTTTTTACCCCCTTCCATCCCCCTTTGCGCCGCCTCCGTGCACACATTTCGCAGCCGCCGAGCGTTGATTGGTGACACAGTTCACCAATCAACACTCGTGCTCGCTTTTTTCTCAGCCCCCTTTGCGCCAACTCCGTGCGCACATCCTGCAGCCGCCAAACTTTGATAAGTGACGCAGTTCACTTATCAGAGCTTGCGCCTGCCGTTTTCCCTTTTTTTTTCACCTCGTTTTCCGCCACCTCCATGTGTGCACATCCCGCAGCCTTTTTTTTTTTTTTCACCTCCCTTTCCGCCACCTCCATGTGTGCACATCCCTCAGCCACCGGACTTTGATAAGTGACACAGTTCACTTATCAGAGCGTGGGCCTGCCGTTTTCCCTTTTTTTTTTTTCCCACCTTCCTTTCCGCCACCTCCCTGTGCGCACATCCCGCAGCAGCCGGACTTTGATAAGTGACACAGTTCACTGATCAGAGCTTGGGCCTGCCGTTTTCCCTTTTTTTTCCACCTCCCCTTCCGCCACCTCCCTGTGCACACATCCCGCTGCCGCCGGACTTTGATAAGTGACACAGTTCACTTATCAGAGCACGCGCCTGCTGTTTTACACTTTTCTTTTCATAGGCATTTTTTTCTCCCTATTTGCTTTTTTCTTTTAGACTTTTCTTTTTAGACAAGTTTGCACCAATCACTATCCCCCCACACACACACACAGTTACACACATAGTTATAAATAAAGTACACCCAAGCACCATACTCAAAAAAATGTCCCGCCCGTCACATTCGTCCCAAATGCGCTATTCATTGGAGGAGGCATATGCTTTCCTTGCCTCAGCCACTGATAGCGAAGGAGAGAATTCCACATTTCTATACTTTTCTGATTCTTCCTCCTCCTCATCTTCCTCCTCGGGTCCTGCGGAACCGCCACGCAGACGCCCCAGGACAGAAGATGAGGTATTTCCCACCATTCCAGAAGACGAAGCCGAACCAGCGCACCCCACTACAGACCCCGTATGGACCTCGCCCCCCGAAAATTACGAGCCGCTGATTTTGTGGCAGAATCAGGAATCAAGTTTGACACCACCGGCCTCACAGAAATAGACTTTTTCAAAGTCTTTTTCTCTGAGGATTTTATTAACCTCCTGGTGGAGCAAACTAATTTGTACGCTTGTCAATTTTTGGCGCAAAACCTCGTTTCATCATATTCTATCTTGGTCTCCTGTAGACGCAGTTGAAATGATGCAGTTATTGGGCCTGGTCCTTCATATGGGGATCCCGAAGAAGCCAGAAATTCGGCAATATTGGAGTGTTGATATTTTGTATGACACTCCAGTGTTCCGAATGGTCATTGCCCGGACACGTTTTGAGGCCATCCACAAATTCCTGCATTATACCGATAATGCACAGTGTCCCCCACGAGATGACCCCAACTTTGACTGTCTGTTCAAAGTTCGGCCGGTCATCGAACACGTCAACAAAAAGTTTTCTGAAGTGTACGTGCCTCTAAGGGACATCTGCTTAATTGAGTCCTTAGTTCATTTTAAGGGACGGCTTGGATTCCGTCAGTACCTGCCCAGCAAGAGGGCCAGGTACGGAATCAAACTCTACAAACTGTGTGAGAGTACCTCAGGGTACACTCACAGCTTTAGAGTTTACGAAGGAAAGGACACCAGGATTGAACCCCCTGAATTTCTTACTGTCCTGGGACTGAGTGGGAAAATTGTGTGGGATTTAGTGCACCCACTGCTGGATAAAGGTTATCATCTCTACACCGATAACTTTTATACCAGCATCCCACTCTACAAATCTCTCTTTGCGCGAGGTACCGCAGCCTGCGGTACTGTCCGCAAAAATCAGGCCTCCCGAAGACGCTACTTGGGCAGATGCTAAGAAGGGGTGACAGCAGAGCCCAATGTAGCGACCACCTGCTGGTGGTCAAGTTCAAGGACAAGAGGGATGTCCTTCTCTTGACCACCATACACGGTGATGGCACTGTATGAGGTACCTCTACACAGGTCTGCAAACCGGACTGTGTATTGTGTAATAAATTAATGAGGGGCATTGATCTCTCCGATCAACTCCTCCAACTGTACAGTGCTTTGAGAAAGGCCAGGGTGTGGTACAAGAAGCTGGCCGTGCACATTGTACAAATGGCAATGCTCAACACTTTCCTGCTGTCACAATGTGCACGCCACACTGATACGTCGTACCTTCAGTTCCAGGAGGTAGTGATTAAGGTCCTGATATTTGGCACTCCGGAAGGAGTGGGCCCCAGTACGTCCGGAACTGAAGGTGCTTGTGTAGTACCAGGTCAGCATTTTCCGGGGGTGGTCCCGCCAACTGGAAGAAAAGGTAAGCCGCAAACAAGGTGCCGAGTGTCTTACAAAAGGGGAATACGTAAGGACACCACTTACCAATGCGACACCTGCCCCGAAAAACCTGGCCTGTGTATGAAGGATTGCTTCAAATTGTACCACACCTCCATGCATACTAATTTACTGTACAGGAGATTGTAGATTAGTTCCAAAAAGGGGGCATATCTAGAGAAGTTCCTTGGGGGTCTAGTTTCCAAAATGATGTCACTTGTGTTTTTTTTTACTGTTTAGGCACATCAGGGGCTCTGCAAATGGAACATGATGCCCGCAGACCATTCTATCAAAGTCTGCATTCTAAAACATCACTACTTCCCTTTCGAGCCCCGACGTGTGCCCAAACAGGTTTTTCCCACATATCGGGCACCAGCGTACTCAGGACAAATTGGACAACAACTTTTGGGGTCCAATTTCTTCTGTTACGCTTGGGAAAATTAAAATTTGGGGACTAAAAGATCATTTTTGTGGGAAAAAAATAGGATTTAATATTTTCACGCCCGGGCGGTATAAACTTCTGTGAAGCACTTGGGAGTTCAAAGTGCTCCCCACTGATCTAGATAAGTTCCTTAGCAGGTCCAGTTTCCAAAATGGGGTCACTTGTGGGGGTTTCTACTGTTTAGGCACATCAGGGGCTCGCCAAATGGAACATGACGCCCGCAGACCATTCCATCAAAGTCCGCATTCAAAAACTTCACTACTTCCCTTTCGAGCCCGCCGTGTGCCCAAACAGTAGTTTTCTCCCACATGTGGGATACCAGCGTTTTCAGGATAAATTGGACAACAACTTTTGGGGTCCAATTTCTTCTG